>CM032881.1:6455456-6462956 GCA_019176425.1 Megalops atlanticus
CATTATATTACATTATTGGCATTTAGCAAACACTCTCATCTAGAGTGACTTACATAGGTTACAGGCTTTTACAATGTTATTCATTCATACAGCTGGATATTTACTGAGGCAATTGCGGGTTAAGTACCTTGCCCAAGGGTACAGCAGCAGTGTCTCAGTGGGGAATTGAACCAGCAACCTTTCAGTTACAAGTCCTGCTCCTTAACCACTATGCTACACTGCTGCCCCCTTATCCAAACCAGGGACTGGTTCACCCCAGAACGTTAGTGTTCCTGTCTTGAGGCTGAGACGTGCAATTCAAAACCAGCTATATCATCGGCCCACAATGACTGGGAGCCCACAGTGGCGGAAAAAAATCGGCTTCGCTTAACCGGAGAGAGGGGCGCGTAGGTCACCCAGGGTCCATTCATCACATTGCTTCCGGCACCCTGCGACTTGTCAGGCACTTGCGAATTGCTTAGATGACATCAGTGCAGTGGCGTTTATGCTCTAATTGGTGCCCTCTTCACCAGAGCACGACGTGGGTTTTGCTGAATGAAAACTAGTCATGATGGCGTTCCACGTCACTTCCACTCCTACAGGGTCAGAGGCTGTCATGCTGGGACGAGAAAAACAATGTAACTGGAGATTGATAAAAGAGTCAAGCGAAGAGAAAATCAGGACAATCTCTTTGAGTGCATATTGCTGCTTGTATCTGCTTTGATCAGTATTTACATTTTTATGCAGTTTTTTTCTTACAGGACACAAAGATCCAGAGACTTTTTCTGGTGCATCACAATTTGTTCTCGTTTTCAGATTCAGCCTGAAGAGTCAATCTGACCCAAAAATTCTGTTTTTAAAAACAACCAAAAAATAAGCCAAGATCCAAATAAACATGTTTTCCACCAAGACAGATGGGAATTGGAGGCTAAAAACCTCTAAGGCCAGGAATGTTCCTCACCGGGCAGTGTACTGTTATGTACCGTAGTGCTGCTGATTATGACATTCTATACACAGATATTCTACATTATGACCAGATATTCAGCTCCTGCATGCCTTCCATCCTCCTTACGCCCCTTATCTATCTTTTTCATTGCATTGCTATGCTAGCTATGCATGTTTTGCTTTAAACAACACCCATCCAAGAATGTTCATAATTAGCCAGCGAAACAGAAGAATGTATAGCATCAACAATCTTGAACAATGGGCAGAGTCAGAACTTTCACTGTGACACACAGGGAAATGACTATCTGGTCCATACAAAGAACACCTGCGTTTCATACTTTTGAAATCTCCCATGCACCCCGTAAATACCCTGCACAACCTGGAGTTTTTATGACAGCGCACATAACCAGGAATCAGTGTTGTCCCCCAACCCCCCGGCACACTCACAGACGTGCTAAATCTCTGCTAATTGCTAAGTGTGGAAGTGCCAGCCATCTGACACGCATCTGGCTAATGTCATAGCGCCAAAACAGATTTGTCAGAATCACTGGCTGTGTCCAACCTGCATGAGCATTCGCAAGCAAAAGTACGGCCTTATCCGTATAATTGAAACCCTTTTTGTTACAATTAGCCATCAAGCTGAGGCAAACACTTTTTTTTTTAAAGGCAGGCTGTTATTTAGAATAACAGAACTTAGTTAGGGCTTAGGACTGGGGTGCACACCCACTGACACCAAAATTGGAGCTATGCAATAACCTTCCTGCTGTTATTAAGAGATCAGTTCACTCTGCACAAAGTTCTAAATCATGTTTTTTGTACACTGATTAACCCATATCAAAACAGAACCATATCGGAAGCACCGCGACTGTAACCATTGTATGCACTGCAAACCAATCTCAGGGCATGCGTTAAGCAACGGACATGTCACACATAAGAGAGAGATAGACGCATACTGCCTCCTGCGTATGCTTGAAAAGTGCTTGCTCTACACTCATAGTGGCGAGGCATGATGTGGGATAATGGCATGAAAACACACGAAGGTGGTGAAGTACACCCTGAGGGTGTGTGTGTGTGTACGTGTGTGTGTGTGTGCGTGGCAGGACGAAGTGAGATCGGGACAAGGGCGTCGATCGGGGGCCGGAGACTCACACAGGGTTGCTGCAGTCCCTCTCTGCGTTCTGGACCCCGACGCTGCAGGTTCTGGAGCAGGCCGACCACTCGCCCCATGGTGCCCAGCCTCCATCCACCCTCTCCGGCCTGTACCCCGCTGGGATGCACTCCCCGTGGAAGCACCACTGGCACACAGACACACAGGCAGACAGCGGTCAGGGCGCCACGTTCAGGGAACACGCATGACTCAGCTGTGTAGCCGGCCAATGAGCTCACTGTAAAACTCTAGATGGAGGGATTTGCACAGCGCTGTTGAGAGAATGATTTAGGCTCCCCCACAGCTGCACAGGGCTCCCGTATTGTCTTCTCTGCAGACGCGATGCAGACCACACACATGGACTGGGGGCAGTGGGAAGAAAGGCCTGGAAGCTACCAGTGCTGGGACTGACGTGTCTTTTAGAAAGGCACCACAACAGCACTAAACACTGACCTCTGGGTTCCCCTCAGTGTTTGAACTTGACTTTGGCTCACAGTTAAAACACACACTGCTGTACTACTCTGTTTTCCCAACTTTCTGACCTCAAGTTTGGAATCACCGATTGTGCATTAAGCTCACGCACACAGGGGCGCTGAAGCACGACTGTAATCCTCTGATACCTTTGACTTCGGTCAACGGTCCCACTGTGCCAAAATGCACTAAAGGAGAGTGAATGCTGATTGAAGGATCAGCGCATCTCTTACTGACAATAACTGGGGGTCAAACCTTGCATTGCTGCAGACAGACTCCTGGTCACTGTCAGCTAGTGACACAGCTCAGACTTGAACTCGTAATCCACCTACTTCTATCACAAAATGAATACAACAAATCATGTTTGCACTGAAAATAAGGAATACATGGGGATCCTGACCAGCTCACTGGGTAAGGCACTTACTTTAAATGGGGTGGCAGTGTAGCATAGTGGTTAAGGAGCAGGACTCGTAACCAAAATGTTGCCGCCTCAATTCCCCACTGTGGCAATGCTCCTGTACACTTGGGCGAGGTCTGATCCCACAATTGCCTCAGTAAATATCCAGCTGTATAAATGGATAACACTGTAAAAGAAGTGTAACTGATGTAAGTCGCTCTGGATAAGACTGTCTGCTAAATGCCAATAATGTAACTTAAATGCAAACTGAGCTCTACAGCCTGGATTTGCTCTTAGCTGTGTCATCTGCTGATGACGACCCAGGAGCCCATAGCAGTAGAACAAATTGGCTTTGTTCCACCTGGGATAGGGGTGGGTATGTTAGCAGGGGTTTCTCATTTCACCACTCTCAGGCACCCTGTGACTTGTCAGGTAGCTTGTATGACATCGGTGCAGCCACACCTGTTCTCCACTAGGCGCTTAGCTTGTTGTTATTTGCTGGGTGACTGCAGTGTGAAAAATGTGTCGGCATGTGAGTGTGAGAGAGGATTGCTTTCATTGCTCCCCACGCCCCTGTATGAGCCCAGCTGTCATCACAGTGAGTGATGACAATGTTCCACTGGTGATTCCAAAAAAGAAGAGGTGCACAAAGGCGGGAAAAGCATACTGAAAAGCTAAGGTGCTGTAGTCTCACACTGAGTCAAGGCGAAACGTTGGTTGAATCCAGGGGGACGATTCGAAAATACACCGGGGGGAACCCGACGGCCTTCACTGGTGACTCACCTTGTTCTCCCCGCACTTGGTCCCGTCTACAGCCCCGTCAAGCTTTGAGTGACAGGTGTCACCCACGGTGCACCACAACGTGCTGCAGACACTCTGCAAAACAGGACAAAGTATATGAAACACACATAATGTGTTTTACGGGCGGCAGTGTATCATATTGATAAGAAGCAGGGCTTGTAGCTGAAAGGTTGCTGCTTCAATTCCCAGCTGGGACACTGCTGTACCCTAAGGCAAGGCACTTAACCCAGAATTGCCTCGATAAATATCTACCTGTATAAATGGATAACATATAACAACTGTAACCTGTGTAAGTCGCTCTGGATAAGAGCAACTGCTAAATGATGGTAATGTAATGTAACGTGACGTGACGTGACGTGACGTGACGTGACGTAACGTAACGTAATGTAAAACAAAACCCTTGCTTTAGCCACAGCTGCCGCAACACCTCAGTCATCCAGAACTCTGAAAGCGGTGCAACATCGTGGGCAGATCACTTATATAAGACACATGATTTCAGCAAGGCCTGTGAAGCACTGGGAAAAAATTCCTCCTTAGCTGACAGACTGTCAAAAACAAAGCAAATGTTTTCAACAGATGAAACCCAAATCTGACATGATGAATATTTACAGCTATTAGGGTGAGTGCCCGCAGGCTTCATGTAAAGACTAAAACGCTGACAGAGTCCTCCTCATACCATTGTTGGTACAATAAGAGGATTGTGGGTATCTACTTCCTTGTGAGCAGGATCACCAAGGTAGAAAGAAAAAAAAAGTCCTATTCCATTAACTTCACATATGGCGGTAATCACTGAAATTCATACTCTCCTAAAAAACATCTGGAGAAACAGGAAACTCACTCTTGAATTTAGCCAACACTCCTCTTTAACTCTGACTTTCAAATAAAAGTCTAACTTTTTTCAATACAAACACAATTTTTTTCTCAGTGATTTCCACAATTGCTGAACTCAACCTAGCTGTGTTTGTGAAGGGAAAAAAAGTAACCCGTACATTTAATCATATGTCACAGTCAGGGGTAAAAAGTTGACAGAGTCCTCAGGGTCAGATTCTCACAGGCAAAACAGCAAAAGCATTGCTGTTTTCATCATTATCATTTTCCACTTGTATGGAGCAGCAATCTTGGAGAGCACAATAAAACAGCCTCTTGCCAGAGCAACCAGACTCAGACAGGACAATGAGCCCTGCAGACCAGCTAGCAGACTGTAGCTCAGGCTATGGAACATGGAGTTTCATTCAGTCTCTAACCTCAGATGGCCTCCTGAACTGGGGATTCTATAGCCATTGCTCATAATTGTACAACTGCTCTTGATTGCTTGCTGTTTTATAAATACGTCTGCATACACATATCACAGCACAGAAGAGGAACCAACTTTTCAGTGAATAGAGATGCCTAATGTGTAATAATAACACTAATTGTAACAGTTCATATTAAATGTACGTTATATCAGTATAATAAAACTGTAATTACCTTGGGAATGACTTAATAACAGCACATTGCTCCATAGTAACAACATAGTAACTGACAGTGAACAAAGTAGTGAGATTTTGTATTATTACACTTATGCTAACCCCACAACTCCAGATTAGATTACAACCACACTAGTTGCTATGTGGTTGCTATATAAAAATCTGTTATTACAATCTCATTCCTAAAATAACAAATGCGTCCCCATTAACTACTATCTGGTTATTATGTAAAGAGGTCCTGGAACACACTTGCAAAGTAACTGCAGCCCAAAACAATTATTACTCTGCTTTATTTAATTTAAAGTATTACCACTGCAACAGTATATAATACAGTCTAATGTTTACTTACATATTACACTAATACGAACTGATGAATCAGTGAAGACCGATTTATTATTTTCAACATGCTGTGTACGTCTGTAATGGTGACATATGACAGAACCGGAAGATTTCTGTGTGCAGGTGTTGATCTTCTTCCAGGGCAGGATATATGACTAAGACTGTATACTGTTATGAAACTGAGCTCTGGAATGCGATAAGCCGCACAAACCCTACAGGCAAAGTTATGAAGGTTACAGAGAGGGAAGTATCATTACCATACAGATCCTTCAAAACTCTCCTCAGAGGACCTCCAAGGAAAGCAGAGTATGAAATTACCCGTGAAGCCGTGTCTCCTGCCAATATGCACAGCCCACATATTAAATGTGAAATTACAATAGAGAGAATTAAACGCAGGAAATCCCGGCGCATCTAAGCTAAGCACCACTGCTGCACAGAAAATGATGATCCCACAATTTCATGCTGGACTTTAGCTGATAGCGTCACGCACCGTGATAAAATTACCACAGGTAGATTATGCAGCACATTAAACATACTGATGTGTCACGTAACGTGTGTTTGTGTTTTCTGCAATCTTGGCAATCCAATAGGGGCAGCAGTGTAGCATGGTGGTAATGAGTTGGGCTGGCAACTGAAATGTTGCTGGTTCGGTTCCCCTCTGGGGGACTGCAGTTGTACCCTTGGGTAAGGTACTTAACTGAGAATCCCCTCAGTAAATATCCAGCTATATAAATGGGTAACATGTAATCTATGTAACTTTAATCTATGTAAGCCAATCTGGATAAGAGCTGAATGACAATAATGTAATCTCTCACAGGATACATCATTTTTTGCATGAAACCTCAGGTGCTGGGTAAATCACTATGCATTTGAGGTCCCAGACTGCTAAATAATCTGAAAGGCTTTAGATAAGGGATCTTGAAGACCATGGTTACTTACAGCATAGGAGCATGGATCTCCATCCATACTACAAAATGTGTTACATTTGCAAGTACACTGTTTGAACTGTTTAAACCCTGCATTAAACAGGCTCTGAGCACTGTCTTTAAAGTCACAATATTTAGTGCATATAGCACTTAGCGGCTTCTGAGTACTTTCATTAATCTTCTATAAATAGGCCATTGTCTGTCAGATTGACAACTGGTTCAGCGATACAGGGTTGTGCATTGTGTCACATTCACCTTTTCTTATCTTGAGCAAAATGCCTTCTTGTTAGAGTACTAGGGAGGTGTCTGGAGGCCAATTCTCTTGGAAAAGCCCTCCTCAGAGCTGACTTGTGTCAGAGACACCTGTCCCTGTCATCGCATGCATCCCTTTACCGGTGATTCAGCCAACACCAGACCTTTGACACAGTATGGATTGGAATGATCCCAAGGGAGCTCAAAGCCGCATGGGAAGGTGAGAATTTGTACCCAGGTTAACTGGGTCTGGGTCTGGGGCGTGGGTGGGGGGGGTGGGGGGGGATGACAGGGAGTGCGGGGGTGGATTTCATCGTCTACTTGAGTTGCCTGAGGTGATAAACAGCCTTCTCGATATGGGTCAGTCAGATAAGAGCCCCGGGGGGTCACTGTCGGGTCTTATCGACGACCGAGCCTGATCAGCTTCTCGAACGTCTTCTCTGTGACATTTTCGACTGATGAAGGGAAAGCTCTGTCTTGTCTGGCAGGCATTTAATCAGAGAGGTGCATCTGAGAGCAGCAAAGGCTGGATTTGTTTCCTGCCTATGCTTGCCTGGGCCACCAGGCAGGGACATGAAGAAGGCTGCCATGTTCATCCCAGATGCATCCTTGCAGCAAATTCATATTATTCCTTGACTTTGCTTCATAATTGAATGAAACGGTGTATCTTTTCCTTTCACAAACACAGTACATCAAGTTCACTGACCACCAAATTCAATGGGAAAAAAAATACACGGACAAAGTGCTTTTATTGGGAAACTGACACTCATATTTTAG
>CM032881.1:6467956-6520456 GCA_019176425.1 Megalops atlanticus
CATAACACACATTGTTAGCGTCATTAACCGCGATTTGTTGAGCGAATTTTCGATTGAGAGTTCAGACAGAAAATTATTCACGTTTTATCCTCAAAAGTTGGGATTTCATTCAACTAGCTCCTGGCGAACAAAAAGACTGGACTTAATGATGTCACAATCTGGAATCTCTTGAATTCTAAACACCAGTAGGGTAAAGGTGGCGTGCCCCTTTGGATGCCTTTGGTGTAACCATGGTGAAGCACTCAGATGTGGACCTTGTATACACACTCCCGATGCGTCCCGCATTTCAGCACCTTCAGCTACATTGACTAACAGGGTTTTGCAAGAGCGTTACACAATGCAGGTCACAATGTTTTGTAACCACCGCCCGTGTGAGGAGCCTGCTTCTATCCCAGATGTTCCTATCCCATATGCAGGGCTGGCCCTCACTATAAGCTGAATATCTGCATGTGTCATTGTTTTTACTCTTTATTTTTACCTTTATTTTATTCGTCTTTCATGGCAAGGCAGTTGTGCCGCCTTTTAGTAATAGTGTTTGTGTGAGTATGTGTGTGTGTTGTGGGTGGAAGCAGATATGGGCTGTAAACAGGGTTGGCTGGACCCTACTCAAGAGTGCAGACCTTTCAACTTTTCTTTCTGAGTCAGCTCCAGCAAGACGTTGTAGTGACTTATGCTGCAATTATCACTTTTTCTTTGAAATTGATCACCTCGTTCTGATCACACTGACATGACAAAGGGCCTCTGTGCAAGGATTTCATCCATCTCTTTGAAATGTGTTTGATTCTCAGTCTCCACTGTGTGCTAGATCTCTCCCAAGCATGTAACACTGCTTCCAGACCTTCCACTTGCTCCATTCGTTGTGACCACTGATTGCTGTAACTCATATCTCTGTGAAGTTGCTGAAAAAAGTATGACATTTCTTTGGCACCTATCCCACTGCAGCAACATCGTGCTGCAAAATCAAACTGAGAAACTCTTCAATTTCCTCCACACTCAAGTGGTAACTGTTTCTCTCCACCAACATGTTTTTCATCCGAATGTCAAGGTTCGGGTAGTCACCTGACTAAAAGTATATCATACAACGGCACGTCTTGGCAACGTTGCTTTAATAACTGATTAATAATGGTTCCCTCTACACTTAGGCACATACCGTGCATAAGTGTAGATGGAAGAATAATCAACCATTGTGCGATTTATGGTATGGTAAATGTTTCTATCTGCATCTGTTGTTCACCAAGCAAAATGTTTTTAGTTTACACTGCATGTGTTCACTTTTTTTTACATAACAGAATCTTTTTCACAAATCTCATTCAGTGTAATCCTGGTTATTCTTACCACCAATTCATTACATTACATTAATGGCATTCAGCAGATGCTCTTATCCAGAGCAGGTTTTCACAATGCTACCCATTTATACAGCTGGATATTTACTGAGGCAATCACGGGTTAAGTACCTTGCCCTAGGGTACAGGCTGCGTGGGGAATCGAACCGGCAACCTTTTGGTTATGAGTCCTGCTTAACCACTATGCTACACTGCCACCCATTTTGATTCATGCAAAACACTGGGAGATACACCCACCGCACTGGAACAAATGAACAGCAGCAAGTGTGGCAGCTCCCCAGTCAGTGAATCAAAACTTTCGATTAATTTGTTTGCAGTTCACATCTTGATATTTCAATTAAAAGAAAGCACAGCAGATTAACCGAAAACACATGAGGAGCAGATGAAAGGAAGCAAGAAAAAAGGGAAAAAAGAAAACAAACAAGCAATCTGGCAAAGCAATCAGGTTGCCGTGTGGAGGCGAAATCTCAACAAACAGCCTGCTTTAGACATCCAATAAGTGAAAAAAAAATCATCAAACTTAAAATAGGGAAGCTTGTTTATGTGACTGTGTAAGTGACTGAATCAAGCCTTCATTCAAAATTTAACATAAGTGCAGTGATGCTGTCCTGTCTATATGCAAATGCAATTCGAAGAAAAACTTTGTGATCCTGGGCAGCAGTGAGATGTAGCGGTAAGGAGCAGGGCTTGTAACCGAAAGGTTGCTGGGTTGATTCCCTGCTGGGGCACTGCTGCTGTACACTTGGATTAGGTGCTTAACCCAGAACTGCCTCAGTAAATACCCAGCTGTATAAATGGATAACATGTTAAAACTACAACCTATGTAAGTCACTCTGGAAAAGAGCATCTGCCAAATGATACTAATGTAATATAATGTACATGTTCCTTGATGGAAAGGCTCTGATACGGGGCTTTCACCTCTGATAAAAACTGACAGCACTGCAGCCCCCTGTAATGTAGGTAAGAAATACACAAGCAAACCATGCTAGTGGTACTCGGCTGATCTCCCAAGGACAATACATAAAGACATAATGGGACAAAAGGAACTAGGGAAAGACATTTCTCTGACCTCTAAGACAGAAAATACAACCAAGCTTTATTCCTAAAACCACAACAATGCATTTCAGCACAGCCTTCATGGAGCAGTAGTGTAGCATAATGGTATGGAGAAGGGCTTGCAACTGAAAGCTTGCTGGTTTGATTCCCTGCTGGGGCACTGCTGTTGCACACCTAAACCACAATGGCCTCAGTAACTATCCAGCTGTATAAACGAATAAAATGACACCCTATGTAAGTCACTCTGGATAAGAGCATCTGCTAAATGACAATAATGTAATGTAATGGCTGTTTCTAAAATGCTTCAGGCACGGATTGGTGATGTACTGTACATGAACATGTCAACATAAAATGAGAGGGAACTCAAATTGAAGAACATGTGGCAGTGATTAGTCATTAAAAATACCAATAAAAAACATATAAAATACAAAATTGAAAAATATCTGCACTAATGGATCAACAGGATGGATTTGCGCCATTTGTCAAGGAAAACACAGCAAAAAACATCTCCAAGTATTGACTGGAACAGTAATTACAAAAGGAGAGTCTTCATGTTTCTAAGCAGTGACATATCTTTCTACCTTGGTTTCAGAGGCTTATACACACCTTCACCCAGCCATTTAACACTGCCTGTTTCAGGTTATAACACTGGACTGAAACCAAACCCACAGATATTTCAGTTTTGCACACTCTGTAAAAACGCCACAATATAATAATAATTATAAGGAAAGGAGTGTCTTCGTCATTCTAAGCAGTGACATTATCTCTCTACCTAGGTTTCAGCAGCTTATACGCACCTTCACTCAGTCATTTAACCAGGGTTGGTATTATGGGGGTGCTTAGGGGTGCACTGCACCCCCAGACGGACCTCAGTGCACCCGCAGTTGCCTCCTTACATCCTGTTGTCTACATAATATTTATTACGTTTTTTAAGACATGACTTTTTGTGCAACCCTGTGGATTGCAAGTGCACCCCTCTGTATTTTCTCCAGGCACCGAGCCTGCATTTAACCTGTTTCAGGTTATCATACTGGACTGAAACCAAACCCAAAGCTATATTTCAGCTCTGCACACACTGTAAAAACGCCACCCTAACCTGCGTTCTGCGGGGGCAGACTGAAGGTGGAGACATCATGGCTGCGCCTGCACACAGATGATCAAACCCGCAAACAGATGTTAATTGCGCCCGCTGTAATACCCATGTTCCTTTTATCATAATTGTGCTCGTGAAAGAAAAAAGCTGTAAATAGAGTTCGTCTAGACGGCAGAGAGAGGGCCCTGTCTGAACACAGCCCCTTCTGTTCGATAACCATCTGAACCCCCAATCTGCCCAGCCACATTCCAGATCAAGCTAACACCTCGGGCCCGATGTAGCGTTAACCACAAACGCTCAACCCCCCCCCCAGCCTGGGGTGCCCACTCCGGGCAATGTGTGGGAGAAAGGAGCAGAGTGCCGAGTCTTGCACAGAGTTCACAAGTTGCACGGGAGGGGAGAGAGAGAGAGAGAGAGAGAGAGAGAGAGGTTGGGCCGCAAGGGGTCAGGAAAGGAGGCATTTTGTTTTTCACGTGCCCCTCCTCTGATTGGTCCTGGCTCCCCCATGTGACACACTGGGGCCAATCACGAGACAAAGGTGCATTGTGTGAAGGAAGAGAGAAGCAACAAGCCCATGCTTTCAGTAAGCCTCAGCCGGAGGGTGGAGGTCCTGCACGCTGGTGTGCGGCAGGGCTGGCCCTTCAACCAGGCCGTACCCAGCGAAACATGGTGGCATTTCATAATGTAATAATGCACCGAGCACTCACGCTCTCTTCAAGGACAGCCTGTCCCTTCCCAAAACCTACACAATGGCCTCAGGAGCACGACTCAAGACCGAAAGCAGGACTAAAAGTTTAGTAATGCTTTGGGCAGCAATTAAGCCATGGTTATGAATGCGTTACGGCGCGTCAGTTACAAAAATAGCACCGTCACTATGGCATTAATGCATTCCCATTGAACATGCGGCAAGATGCTCCACCACTCCGCTGGCTGTTCCAAACAGGTTATTTTTAAAGCGGCATTATGAGGCTACATATGAGAGACAAACACGTCCATGGACTCTAATCAGGCCCTCTCATAACTACTGCTTTTTGGTGGAGGACTCTGTTTACATTGTAAGCTTCCTGTGTGTTATAGTTTGCCTCAGGAAGTGGGTTAGCCGTGCTTTTGTTATGGTCTAACATTTAAAAAAATGGGACTCCCATAGGACTAATATTTCAGCCTCTGGTGCCTGCTTATCTTTTTTCAAATTAGCACAAAAATGCAAATAATAACCATAACAACAACAACAACAACAGCAGCAGAAGCAGCAGCAGCAGAAACAAAAACAGCAACCACCTACCAAGGAAATAAAGTCGATAATCATGAATATGAATATTTCTCTAAGCCTCCATCAGCAGACTTTTAAAAAGAGGGGCCTTTCCTGACATTCAAGCTTGAACATTTTTTTCGTTCCCTCTCAGCGTGAGACGCGCAACCTGTGGTGATCTAAACTCTAATCCTCTGACGGGAGGCCGACTGGATTTTCAGTCATCATAAGGCAGCACCGGGAGGGCTCAACAAGAGTTAGATGTGCGATCCGTGCTCGTCTAATTTGTCGTTCTCGTTCTTTTGGTGTTGTGTATTATAAAGCTTAATATATTTTGTGTTGCTGTGAGCTTGCAGAGTATTTGAAGACGCTGAATTAATTAATTAAATGTAAAAAAACAATATACTATGAAAATCCGTTCACTACGGAAACAACTGCTTTGGGAGAAAAATTAATACAATGTTGTCCCATATGGTCTATTGTATAGATACTGCCTTCAATAAACAATAAAATATTAATAAATAAATATGTATAAAAATAAATCAAATGTAATTTGTTTGTGTAACTTCAGTGATTCTGACATTGATTTATAGACTCGGTTCAGCAAACTTTTTTGATTGATTTGATTTATTATAATTATTTTTAGGCCTTCATTAATTATAATGATTGATTGTTTGCTAATGTCAGAGTAGGGCTTTCACTTGCATCAAGTTGTCAGTGCAATAAGGATTCAGAGACAGAATGTTTTAATTGACAAATTAGCAACTTGTTGTATGCAGCAGATGTTCATCACTGCTAATTTAAATCATTTATTTAATCTGCCTACCTTACTTAATTTGACTGCAAACCACTTGGCTCTCCCTTGATGAAGGCATTTCCCAATATGTTGGGATTTTTGTGTTGACTCCTCACCAAAAATTAGATTCTGAGAACCTGCAAAACAGATACCGACACTTGTTTGTTTGTTTGTTTGACTTTTTTTTTGTTTAATGAAGGCTCCTGTTTTCCGTGTCAGACTTGATTAAGACAGTTGGGCTTTGTCTTGCCCCCAGATTCCATTGTTCTCTTTCTGCGAGCTGGCTGCAGGGATTCCCTCCCTGGACTCGGTTCTCCTTGGCGCCACGGCAACTCTCCAAAGGATGACATCACGGGTGCTCGTAAAAATGTTGAGCGCATGACCCCAGCTGCTGCCTGGAGGAAGGGGGGGTTTGCCCGGGCCTGCCAGAAGTGTGGGAGCAACCGGGGCCACTGGGCAGGCGAAAACATGAATCAATTACTCAGCTCCTAACAAAAAAAAAAAAAAAGAAGAAGGAGAAGAAAAAATACCGGCCTGGGCCCAGATTGGGTTACACGGTCCCGGGTCACTGCCTGCAGCGCAGAGCGGTCCCCGGGGTGCGCTAGCTCTCCCTAACTCGGGGTCGATCCGCAGCCGACAAGCCACGCTTAATGCGAGCCATATGGCGCACTCATGCGCCTTCAGACCGGAGCGACTTCAATGCGGGAGTGGGCGCAGCCATGCCTGCTGCCCAGCCCCCTCCACTTCCTGCCCTCCACTTCCTGCCCAGGGAAATCCCGGGGGAAATGCAGAAGCTGGCACTGAACTCCAGCAGCGGCGGCTGCAGGGAGTCATCTCACTTGGTCGTGTAATGGAGAGAAAGGGAACGTGAAAACAGGCGGTGAACAATGCTCAGTGCTATCCTCCTGTAGAAATCCGCTACCCTCCCAGTTTCCTGGGACTTACAGCATTTACCTATTTGTACCTTGTTCGTTGCGCTAAATAGGCAGGTCATTGGGAGATGAATGTCACTGAAATATTTGTTCTCCATCAATTGCACTTAATGGACGGAGCTGTGATGTGGCGTTTGGAATATGACATCAGCGCAAAAAGCATTTATCTTTGACAAGAAAACAATGAGAAAGCATTTAGATGAAGGGCTTATACTGCCAGCTGGAGAATGGAAGGGAGGAAGGGTCGGGGAGAGGGGGAGGGTCGGAGAGGAGAGGACTCACTCAAGGAAGCGTGTGATGTACTGGCGGCTACAGCGAGACCAGCTCGGTGGGGAGGTGCCGTACAGGAGCTGTGGAGACATGATGAAAGGTCTTTTCCCAATCGGCTCACAGTCATTTCCGCTCCCATCATGCTGAATCCCAAAGCTGCAGTGTAAGAGCACATCCACAAGGGGGCAGTGTGAGTGAGCATCCAGTACACACACACACATACACACACACACACACACACACGCACGCACGCACATACACAAACACACACACATGCACAGACACACACACACACACACACACACATGCACACAAACACACATACAAAAGCACAGACAGACACACACACATGCACCCACACACATTCCACATTCCCATTAAGTCAGTTCAAGAGGCAAACTTGATCTTCCAAACCCTCTTGGGATATTTCATAATTGCTAGCATTTCCTCTGAGCTAAGGCAGTGATGCCACTTCACATTGTCCTGATGAGAGGAAAAAAACAGCCTCTCAAACCTGCATCACTGTCTGCCTCTGACTCATCCCCGGCCTTCACCAATCCTCACTCCTTTAGGCAAAACGCCTTCAGGTTTAATGATGGTGGTCTCAGTTTCAGTCATCTTCCCTAACAAAAGCCTCTTCCTCTGGTTCAGAGAGAGCTGACAAAAAAGCTCCCAGGCTTCACAGGGGGGTTCATGTCTGCTGGCAAACCCCAGCTCCGGGATAGACTTAGGTGAGCGGCCTTGTTCCTGCACTGTGTATGCTGCTGTGTATCTCATGCCTGGCTTTCCCTACCTAGAGAGCAGCAGCTGGGCTTTGTGGAAAAAACAGGAACACAGACCTTTTTGCCTCTGACACACCTGGGAATGAGGCTGCCTCCATGCATGTTCTGACTTGGGTGAAGGTATGAGTGGCAACCGCAGGTGCAGCTTTGTGATTTGTTGCCATTCAGAGGTAATTAAAGTCACTGACCACAAATTTCCAGTCAGCGTCTCATGAAACAATGAGGTTTGCCTGCCCAGGTGACTGGGTGACTGGCTGGCTGCCTAAAGGTTTCCCACAGACTGTTTCAGAATACACCTGGATTACAGGGGAATTGCTCTGACGTACAGCACTGCAGAAGGGACAAGAATGCCAGATGTATTTCTTAATTCAATGGATACCGCCACTGCTCACAGAGTCACAAACTGGTTATAAATGGATTGACAGAACAACACACACATACATACATACACATGCATGCACACAGATATGTACATACGCCTGCACACACACACATATGCACACACAAATATGTACACACACATTCACACAGATACACAAATATGCACATATACATGCACACACGCAGACACATAGACACACACACACATACGCACACATGCACATACACAGATATGCACATATGCATGCACACGCGCACACACACACGCACACACACACACACACACACATATATGCACATATGCACACATGCACACAGACACACATGCACACACACACAGAGGCATGCAGATGTGTGCACACTGACTCTCACAAAACACACACAGACACATTCACACATGCAGTCTGATTTTCTCCCTCTGGGTACAATGACCTCAGTTCTTCCCTAATGGCTGACTCTTGAGCTAAAATAACAAGGGTATTCTTTAGAGAGTGAGGTGCAAGCTTATCTAATATTCCCCTTCCAAATAGGCTTCGCTAACAGAGCTCCATTCAGCACTGTTCCTTCTCTATTCAATTGCTCTGTGTGGCTTTTCTACACAGTATGTGGATCAGACGTCTGGTGTCTCTGTGTGTTTATGACTCATTTTGAAAAAACATCTGAAATGGAAGCGGGGGGAGGGTGTCGAATGGAGAGAGAAAGGTTGAATAAGTGTCTGCCTTCATGTGTTTTATATACATTGACTGCACCATATGTCTTATGGTGTGCAATTTAAACTGTGTCAAGTAAGAATTGACAAGTTTCTATTTTAAGATTCTGTCAAACGAGCCAATATCACTTCCAATCTGAGACTACAAAGGATGAGCAGAGTGTTTGGAGGAAATGAGCTGAATTTATTTCAGAAAGAGCTCCACAGTGTGTCATGTGACACACGCAGAGCTAAGCAAAAAGGCCTGAAGCTGTTTACGGGATGTGAAGTGTGACTTTATTTTAACGTGCATGCCTGAGTGTATCTTTCTGTGTTCTTTTTTCATATTCTTGTGCATATCAGTACATGCGTATGTATGTGCGTGCATGTGTGTGCATGTTCGTGTGTGTGAGGCTATGAGGTTGTGCATGTGAGGGTGTATGTATGTATGAGCAGGTGTGTATGTTCTCTTGTGTTAGAGGTTGCTCTGGATAAGAGCATGTGCTAAATGAATATAATGTATGTATGCATACATGTGTGCGTGTCTCTGGGAATAAGGATTCAATTTTTTTTCCTCCCTCTTCATCTGAGCATCACCCCTGCTGTGTGTGGAATTTCTCTTTCCTCTCTCTGCCTTCTGTGCACCAGGGCTGCAACTTGAGCCATCTCAACCTATGCCTGCCTTCTCCTCTCACCCACTAACTCACTCACTCCCTCACTTAATCACATGTTCACTCTCCTGTTCTCTTGCTCACTCCCTCAGTAGCTCCAAAAGGGAATGCAATGTAATATTAAATTACATTTGTGGCATTTAGCAGATGCTCTCATCCAGAGCGACTTACATCAGTTACAGTTTCTTTTTTTACAATGTTATCCATTTATACAGCTGGATATTTACTAAGACAACTGTGGGTTAAGTACCTTGCCCAAGGGTACAGCAGCAGTGCCCCAGTGGGGAATCGAACCGGCAACCTTTCAGTTACCTGCTCCTTAAGCACTATGCTACACCACTGCTCTAATATATATAATATACACAATCGCTCTCTCGTTTTCAATTCCACAACAGCTGTACTCATGGCATGTACCCAATTGGCTCAGCTATAAAATAAAGCGGAGGGCCAGCAAAGGGTAGTGCTCAGGTAGATAGCACACAGTATCTTAACATCACTGTAATGTATTGTGATTGTGATCCTGTTAAACACCTTGCCAAATCTGTACTAAGCATAAGCCTGTGTAATATGCTGGCATGGGGGATTTAATGTGCTATTCCCAGGAGAACAAAAGCAGCTGTCTGATAAGTCTAATTGGTACCCAAGAGAAAGCATTCCCAGCGAAACTGCAGATATAAGCCCGATAAGGCTTCCGACTCAACCGAAGATCTGTTTGTCCTCCACGCCCTGCCAACAGTGCATTTTCAAGGGAGAGATAATTAAGATATCAATGTTGCTGAGTGGGACAAAACTATTTTCATAGTAAGTTTGGAGTAAATTTCCCCTTCAATAACAAACTGAGTAAATATGCTGTGTCACTGAACTGAGAAATGAAAACAAATTATGAACATTACTGAAAACCGCATTGATTTCGAGAGCCCTTTTGATATCAATAATTTATTTGTTTGAATATCTGAACGCTGCTAGATTTCCTCCCTCCGCTGTGTGTTTTGCATAAATGCTAGCTCAAAATATAAGATAAAAAGACATAAATGAACAGGGGATCAAACAGTCACATGCTCACATACTCACACACTCACACATGCAGAACGCATTAAATTAGCATTTTGAAGCCAGATGGCAAGTCGATTGATGTAAGCGTTTTAAAATATTGTAATTATATAACTTTCGTAGGTTAATTTCGTTTTCCCCAAAGGCTTTGAGATTAATCTGAAAACACTTTTTCCTGCAAGATTGCACCAGTAAATCAAAGATGATGGACAGCCCTTTGCAACTTAATCTTATGAACACTAAATTACAAAACCCTGGATACTGAGTGATACCCAGAGCAGGTGCTTCATAACAGACTAGTCAATGCTGAGAGAGGTGATGATTAATTTACCAAATTTGCAAGTTGTGGCGAGACAAATTACATTTTTGAAAACGGCAACATTACTCTGCAAAGGCTGAACCTTCCGCCCACACTAACAATGGTGTTTTTTCAGTAACATTGATCTGAGACAGCTCTGTGAAACGCTGAGCCAGTTTACTCCGGGGGGAGAGGGGGGTGCAGCGCGGGGCTGCGGCAGACAGGGGGCGGCGTTGCGCTCGCGACGCTTACTTGTGGCCGAGCTCGTGCGCCACGGTGAAGGCCAGCGGCAGGCCGGTGTCCTCGCTGATGCTGCAGCTGCGGTGAGGCTGGCACATCCCCGCCACGTGAGACAGGCCCAGCGTCTCACACGGCTTGTTGATGGCCGCACAGATGTCCTTCCTGCGCACAGAGCGGGAGCTGTCAGTCTCTATAGGGTTACATCCGCAGCCCACATCCCCCCACCACACCACACCACACCACACCGCATGTTACTGGCAGATTACAAAACACTGTAGTCAGGGGACACAGTATTGCTCTTAGAGGATTTCAGAATATTACTGTCTTCATCAATTATTGCTTCTGCGTCCCTGTTCATTTTTTTTGGGGGGGGAGGGTGGGAGAGACAACACATTTGGTTCAGCTGCTCTCTAGTTTTACATTGAATATGCTATGCTGCGTTCACCGTGCACTGAAAATGAAGGTAAGGCAATGATGGGGTTGGGTGGAGGGGGGCACGGCTCCATGGAAGCAAGCACTTGGAATTAAATTCGCCAGCGGCACATGGCAGGGTCCTAGCAAGCCCCCCCGCTACAGTACCGCGAACGGATTTGTGTCACACTGCCTTGGGGTCTCCTCCGCACGCTTCGGTGATTAGAGTTCAGACGCCTCCCTTTAATTATCGAGGTCGTGGAGTAAATGAGCAGCCAAGAAATAAGGCGGAGAGAGGATAGCTGGCTTGACGGGGAGCAGCCAGCCTAATTCAATTACGGTAGCCCGCGCTACGGAGGACGCAATTTCAGGGGCAAAAAGATAAAGCACTGAACGATTGGGCTGGGAGGACATTGATAAGGAAAGCCTCATCTTTCTTCGTCTGCACGCCTGGCTGCTCTTTTGTTGCTTCTGCTGTCATACAACAAAGTGACGGCAGGTTGTCCCTTAAGGCAACGAATTAACGTGTGTATTCCGATTAAGGTGAACCAGATCATGTGTGTAAACTTGAAAATGTACACAATCTCGCAGTGCAATAACTGTAATGTAAAGGAAAAAAAAACAGAAAAGTGTTGTTTTTGAGTGTATCACTACAGTGGAGTATTTTAGTGTTTGAGATGTTATCATGACTAGTACCGCTACCAATAATTTTAATGACAACACTTTCAGCAGATTTAACGGTGTTCTCTTGTGATGAAGTTGATCGGGCCCCTTCTTCATCACGCACTAAATTGTAATTATTTATATGTGACTGGCAAGTCAATTCAGGTGATGCATTAATACCATGTATGCCCATTGAATTTATTTTTCCATTCAGTCCTTACCAGCGAGTTCCCTCGCTGTCACATTTCCTTGGTCATTTTCATTCATTTGTGAATGTAACTGAATACGACGGAGTGACGTTTACCATCAGCGGACATGCAATTCAAAACGTTTCTGTGTGTTAAGTTTGAGTGTTTGTCATTGTGCCTGTTTATGCACGTAATTTGTGTTCTTTTTTTAAGTGTCATTTGGATGTTGAATGTAGTCCATGGTGGGGTCTGGTAAGGTGAGTTCAATTTAACAGCTGGTTAACTCATTTAAGGGGAGACTTGGAGAGAGGCTAGTTTCTATGTCTGTGTTCCTTGTGAGCCTAAGTGTACACCAGTTGCCTTGCAGCAACAGTGGCATTAGCCAATACGGCTTGCAGACAGCTTTAGGCCTGGATTATTGGTTTACTTTGCTGACTTCTTGTGTTTTTTTCTTTTCTTTTTTGATGCACCTCTGCTGTTTTGGGCTTGCACTGTGTATACCGATCACCTGCGGCACTTTTGTAAATAAAGCTCTCGCTTGACGGCCTCTTCCTCCCAATGACCCCTATGCCACATTTCCTTGTTCACATTCCTGCTCTCACCAAAAACATCGTACATTGTCTCAGGCTTTGCTGCAGTTGTACTGTGTCATTTTGTAGAATGTTGATTAAAATTGTTCAACCACCAATATATAAAGACAGTCTCACGTGACCATTCTCCTTCTCCACAGCATACCTCGGGTTTCTTGCCAGAAGCTCTCATCACAACAAACGCATTTATCATTTCCAGAAATTAAGCCACACATCACGTTCTTTTGCCTAATTACAATAGAGGACTGTGCTGCAACGGCAGACACGCATCAACCCAAGAAAATCACAAGATATTTGTCTTAATTGGAAACAATTGTCTGTAATTGTGCCTGGATTACACTGTGGATTACGTTGTTTTTCTGGTGAAAGTTTCAACGTGTTTACCGCGTAAGCAAATTAGGCACGCTAGAAAGAAAGAATTAACATCTTCTGTCTTCTCAGAACCAAAAACTGTAATGTAATGCTGTCTGCCAGGGCTGGTGAAATTACCAGCACTTTCTATGGGCGGAGAAGAGTCACCCACACCTGTGGGCCAGGTCATATCGAGGTGTGCATCAGGAAACAGGGCGGCGTTCGGCGAAGTGGTGCAGGGTACCTGGTGAGGAGGACGGCCACGTCGTGGTGCACTGGGTGCTCCTCCCCCTTCATGTTGAGCCTTTTCTGCCACTTGCAGAAGCTGCTCAGGCTGTTGTCTGCATGATGGGAGATCTTCAGATCCTCCTGGGAAACAGTCAGATCTCGGTTAAGCACTCATCTTTGTTACGTCATCAGATCAACAAAGGGTCATACAGAAACCTGGATACTATGCCTAGCAGCAGATATTGTATAACCTTGCTCTTAAAGGTTATTGCACAGCGAGTACATTAGTGTTATGAAAACTAGTTCTGCTCTTATGGACCAGTGTTTTTCACCATGTGAATGCTGTGATGTAATTTTGCTCTTATAGGTGATGGTTTGGAAACAGCACATATTTTGTGGAGGGTGCTCTCCATTACATGAAAGACAATCTATCCTATAGCACCCAGGGTCCATTGTTTGGATGCATTACAAGATGCAAGAAAGAAAATAATATTAATAACAATAATAATACATTGATTGACAACTTCATTTCCACCAGACTCAGAAATGACAAAACTGGTGGAACAGCGTTTGACAGAGATCCTTGAAAAGGACCCAGCGATGACGTGGTTTGCCAGTGAGTCCTGACTCAGTCTGATTGATGGCTCCAGAGCAATGACACGTTAGCTCCACCGCCCGTTCCGGCGCTCAGTCACATGTCGAGTGCATCCACGAAACTGAACACAGGCGTATTCCCACTTCCAAAAGGCCCCCAAAAATGTACTCCACCCAACACTAGCTGCGTGACTCAAACAGTCTCAGCAAAAAGTCCATTTACAACACTAAAATAATACTGTGAAGATTTTTGCAAAAAAAAAGAGAAAAAAGAGCTGCTATGTGAAGTGGACAATCCCTGGGAAAACCGGTAGCAGATTACAGAGATAAATACACCGGACACAGTTGACTCATATCGACACAATTCAAAAAATTACATTAGAGTTGGTTCTCATTTCCTTCCTGAAAAATTCACCCGTCTTCTTTATAATCGCTCATCATTTCTGCTGAGATGAGCAATCTCTAGCATTATGTATCAACTGCACGTGTTTCCATGAAACCATACAAGAGGGATGAGAGACATGTCCTCTAAGGGCATTACATATCTTCAGGCCTAATGCTGTATTCCCCACCACATTAAATACACTGATTAATAGTATGTGCGTATTCAGGGTAGATGAACATGGAGCTAATTATAACATGCTGTCCTTTCATACAGAATGCTGAGTAGGGACTTCTGGTTGCAAAAAGTCTAGAGGGTAATTGAATGTTAGGCAATTACCACGGTTGTTCATACAGAGTTTGGTAAAACAGGAATGGGAGGGTGTGAGTGTGTCAGAGCAAAAGTCTCTGCCCCTGATACATGAGTGGACATTCTTTCTACAGGGCTACTGAGCCAGGTCTATGGATCGGGACTTGGAAATCATTAAATTCATTACCGCAATCTTGCAACCGAGGCAACTTTAGATCACGCAGCACACTGGAGACAAACCAGCTGGGAGAGATGTTTCATTTATGTTTCATATCGCTGTGTTAAAAACAACCCCAAAACCTCACAAACCCTCTAACTGAAAACTGAGATTTATTTTTCCCCTCACCCGCAGACAGGCCGGGCCAGCTCCAGATTGGATTCTCAATCTGTTTTAAGGAGTGGGCACAAGATGTGCAGTCAAGTTGGTCAGCAGACCCTGAAGCATCGCGAGAATTTGCCTGCGAAGTGACTCACCACACAATCTGCTCTTACCTCGTCCTTCTCCAGTAGGATGAGTCGGACCACCACGATGTTAATGGAGTTCCCGATGCTGGCGTCCCGGAATAACCCCGACACCTGAAACACACAGGTAAGCACAGGGAAACCCCCCCTTCCATGAGTAATCAACCCTTTTCCTACCCACAATGGCTGTATCTCTTCTGTACCAGCACTGCATGTTGCCAACATATCAACTGCAAGTCAGTGAGAAGAATTTACATATCTCAGGCTCTCAAAGTTAAATACAAGGTACTGTACGCCCGTTCCCTGTTGAGCTGGTCATTGTTTTCCCAATTGGCTCCCAGGCCTTGGCGCGACTAACAGCAACAGGCACAATGCTACAACCACTCGACCACTCTTCCTCTCGCTGTCCCTCACTCAATAAAAGATGTGATGCATTACCAGTATCCACGGCAACCGGAGAATAAGAAGTGTCTCGCGGCCCAGAAACTTCTCGAGAAGGGGTATCCAATAACCGTTGAATTCTCTTTCAATCAAATCCTCTGCTTTTCACTTTCCAGTAGTTATTTTCTGTTGAACTATTGATTTGGTGCCGCTGCTTAAGTACATTGTTTGTGTCAGAGAGGTTGTGTCTCAGCTTGCAATTATTATTATTATTATTATGGCTTTAATTTCAAGAAATTGTCCTTTATACACCAAAAGCCGAAATTTCAACTGAACTTGAAGAAACAGGTGGCAAATTCAGCAAAGCATGGCAGTAATCTCCAGCAAGCGAGTAATTAGCAATTGTTTGCAGTTCTCCACCGTCCCACAGAAAAATTAAATCACACACTTGCACCTTTTCCCAGCTTCCAGGCAGAATGCAGGGCACATCATTCAGTCTCTGGGCATGTCTCAGTAATTAAAGTGCTGACCATGGAGCTGTCAACAGAGTTATGTACAACTCAATACAATACTGTGCCACTCCAACCCCTGGTGCACTGTAATATACTGTACAATAGTGTAACATTCCGTCCTGTACTGCACCAGAGCACAGAGTATTCCTCAGTGACAGGTTTTCATCCTTTCCAGCGCTCTTTTGAAGAGGTCTCCCTCGGCGCTCAGAGGCTCTTGGATGTGACCGGCATTTACTTCCAGCCAAGGAGGCAATCTCTTCAGAAGCTGTGAAACAGAGAGGTGCCCCTCAGCCCCTTTAGCAGATTTAGCAGATTTAATCCAGTCCAACTCTGAGCGTCTCGGCTCTCTCTGCCACCACACCAAAAAAAAGTAGAAAGTAAAAAGGAGAGGAGACCTTCCACGCTACATCTTAATACCTTCGGGAGCAGAAATATCAGCACTTTGCTGACATAAATTTGAAATGAACTCAGAAAGCAGAGTTCTGCCATCACTGTAAGCTTGCTATAATAAACTGTACACACCACTCTTCTCTATATTGACTTGACAACTGTGGGCTGAGCAAGTAGCCCAAGGACTGTTTCAAAATATGCCTCTGCTCATGGCCCATGGGTTACAATTCTGAAAAAAAAAAAAATTCTGCAAACGAATTTATTTTTTTTCTTGATTGCATGCAGAAAAGATGCTTTGGCTTGCGTCAGTACTAGTGGCAGAAGTGCCATCGCACACCTGGTGCAGCTCTCCTCTCTGCCAGCCCACGTCAAAACTATAGCCGAGTGTTTCTGGTCCTGCGTTACTACCCTCTCAAAACAACACTGGCTGTCAGATCACACCACGGTGTGACTGCAGATCTAACTCGCTCTGACGATTTCTGTAACTAATGTCGGTCTCGCCCCGTCTCATCCTCCACACACTGTCTCTGGCATTCCACAACCCACAACTGAGTCCACTGACTGATTCATTGAGAAATACCACCGAGAGACAATGAACAGACTGTTTAGTGTGACGCTGCTGGACGATGAATCACACATAGAAACCAAAGAAGAAGGAGAATTTGTACAAAAATCAAAATTTATTTTAAAAATGAAACAAAACAAGCTATAACCACCCTGAACAAGAGCACAGGTGCACAGCCACCGAAAAACCGGCTACTGAAACGGGTGCCATGGGTCTTCAGCCACACACCTATTTTTAATATGCTGTATTCTGCAGTATTTAATAAGGCAGGTGCAGCTCATTAACCCCAATGACTGGTCTGACACATAGTCCAAATTACAGACGATGACAATTACAATTAATCTGACCTGAAAATGAAGCCAACAAGGTTAGTTCTGTTATTTGAGAAGATGGTATTTAATTTCAGTTAAATACATGCACGCAAATTTGCATTTCATACTAATCACAAATATGCATCTCACTTTTTGGAGAGACCTCCTCCTTCACAGCTAGTTATACAGACGACAATCACAATAATCACCAACACCTATTCTACACTACTTCACTGGTGAATATCATTCAACAGGCACTCTAAGGGGCCGTTCTCAACTGCCTTGTTGAATGATTGATTTTAAGTCCATTTCGGGGCTGCATTGTAAAATCTTGACAGATACAAAATCTCACCAGGATGCGACTTAAAACAGTTGAACCATGGCCACTATAGAGGAGTGGGGTTAAGACGTCTGTGCCTTTCGTTATTTTGGTCCGCTGAAAATTTGTGCAGAGCGAAAGAAAACACATGGAGCCTCAGCTGGAAAGAACTGCTCAAAAAAGGGCACCAAACCACGGTCTGCTGAGGTGAAGCTTTGGCCTTTGCCTCACGTTTCCAAATGGATGCCTCATCTCTTCCACACACAGGGATGCAACTCTTTTTACAAGATGTTCCACTTCCACTTCAGTTGCTTGGCTAAAGCACCTGAATAAAACAAAACAGCAAGCAAGCAAGAGCACAACACACAGGGTATCTGTATTCTCCATCACAGATGCGTGTTCCTCAGAGAATTTCCACTGCAGGTAGAGCAAGCCAGGCATAAGCAAAAGTTGTTAAATAAAATCTGTAGAGCCCGGCAAGTGGGCTAAACAAACAAATTTAAATTAGTTCGCAAATATATTCCCGTGTCATTGCACCTGAAGGAAAGTTTATGGAGATGCAGTATTTTTTTTGTGGGCAGACCCACAAACTGTGGGCGGTCCTAGAGCTATAGTTAAATGTGACAAATGAAAACAAGCCACATATCTCTTTTTACTTTACCAAACCGCTATCCACAACATGCACTTATGGGAAAGGTTTGGAACCACCGCTGAGAAATAATGCAGTTTTCTATTTTTTTTTACTCCAGCACCCCCCATGCGTCTGGATTTTCCGCCACCGCTGCTTCAAATGACAGATTCTGCTCCACTTTGTCTCCTCAGCTCGAAAAAGGCGCCGTATCTCAGGAGCTGTGAATAAGGAGACTCATTCATTACGGGGCGCTGGTAATTTTCCCTGCTGCCAAGGGAGAAAGCCATCCTCTGGGAGGATGAAAACGCACTCCCAAAACAATGGCGCTGCAGAACTCACACAGGCGTCGTGCCCAGCCCCCGGCAGCCTTCCCCTACCTGGCACCGCCAGCGCTCCCGTCTCTCCCGGCGCCAGCGCTACCTCTGTCAAAGCTGCCATGCTGCGGATAGGGCAATTAAAATGACACCTGGCTATTTCCCTCAAAAGGCTTCCTTCCTGACTTTCGAGAGCCGCCTGCCGCAGGGGAACAACAACGCGTAATGCCGGCCCTGTTTCGCCCTGGTGGGAGCTATTAAATGCATTTCCGATTCCCCATTTATTGGAGAGCACCGCGTTCACTGTTCCCCGTAACAATGCGGCCGTCCCTGGGACTGTCTGGGCCCGTTTCTGCAGAAACACGCCCTCTCAAGCCGGCTGAACCGCATTGCTTCATTGTCGGCGTGATTTCCACTGAGAGATTCTGGCAAGGATCTGGGTTTCATTAGCTGTTTAATACGTGATGGTTGGGGGTATGGGGGATGGGCAGCCGAGGAAGAGGCAGCTGTAAATTAGAGCTGTGCGCTCCTTCTCTGCATGACTTCTGTCAGCCGCACGGATCCCCCCCTCTCGAGGTGACCGCTTCCTCTGACTTCGACCTGATAACAGCCGGCCGGTCCTCGGCAGGCCCTGTGTATTTTGGAAAATGAGCCTGACAGAGGGCAACGGACTCAGAGACGGGTCAGCCCACTGGGACCCCATCCAAGAGGAGAGCTGATGGAACAACGGTCACTTGACAGGAAGTTGCACAGTCATTGGGAAAGCAACAGACGGAGCCGTGAGAGACAAAAACACATGTTGCCAGGAGAGAAGTGTTGGAATTAAACAAAACACAGCATCGCTAATATAGTAAAGGGACGACTGGGACATAATTAAGACTAATCACTTTCTTTCCCTGTCACACCTTAGGGATGACTTTTTCACAGCAAATGTTTGCAATGCAGTCTGAGGTGATGAATTTACACTCGAGCCTGTGAAACTGTAAGCCCTTTATTGTGATTGTTTTTACCTGAGCAATTCAGGGTGAGCACCCTGATGAAAAATACAGGAGCAGCACGCTACCTGGGAACCAGACCCGTAACTGGGCACCGGTGAGGATGCTAGGGGGTGAAGACAGGCCAGGAAGTCAGACACTCACGATGTTCATGACGGCCAGCACGTAGCTCTCCACGCCCTCGCCGTGGTACTCTGCCATCTTGGGGTCGGCCACCACCAGTGTCTCCACCCACTTCTCCCGGCTGATGGATCGCTGGCGAATCCGACGCCTCTGCTGCTTCTGCTCCCACCGTTCCCGCTGGCGCTCTGCCCGTGTCCCGCCCTCATGGAGGTCTGGGGAGGGCACAGAGAACCCCCCCCCCCAAAAAAAAAGATGAATCACATATTCGTCATCATCAAACACATCTCACAGTGGTGGGGGGTGGGGTAACTATGGATACAACAAACAAGTGATAGGGCCGAAAGGCTGGGGAAAAATAAGGACAAACAGGGGGATGATAAAGATTTTTTAAAAAATGAAATGTCTTATTAATGCTTCAGCTAAAGCCAAGCACCACAACTTAAGAGTGGAAGCTGAACCTTTGCTTTGAAGAACACTTCAGGAAGCACTGCCAAGTTGAAGAGAACCTCTAATTACGTGCTCCCAGGCCTCAAGCGCTGAAGGATATTCCTCTCAGCCACAGGTTTCCGTGCCCAGTATGTCTCTTTCTATTTTCCTCAATGATATTGCAACCTGAAAGGGTTGCTCTCTTGAAGCACAGCCTAAGAATACAGAGCCGGGCTTGGGGCTTGTGACCGGCCGTTTCCATTTTCCTGTACCTTTGACTCCACAGGTCCCATTGGCTTTGTGCTCCTGGGTCAGGTGGATCAGCTGGGCTGAAGACTGGGCAATATGGCGCTTGTATATCACATGGGCCTGTGGTGACCCCTCATTCCGGGCGGGCTCCAGAGGCCTGATAAAGAACTCCTCTTCTGACAGCTTAAACAGTCCCGTCTAGAGAGAAGGAGAGAGGTCATCACTGGAGATAGGGGGTTTATGGAGTGGAAAACATTTGTCTGCATATGAAATACCCTTTGGGGAGGGGACATCACACCCAAAAAACATTATGTAAATGCCAAGCGTGTTTTGCAGCTTTGTTAGATTATTGCGTTATTTAACTCTAGGGAACTAAAACTCACAAAAAAAGAAAGGGGGATTCGGCCCCACTCAGTGATACAGAGTTACGACCGGAGCCGCCTGAGATGTTCCGAACTGAATGTGATTAATAACCCAAAGCGCTGCTCACTTTAACAAAACCTCTGGGGTTAGGGAAGGGAGGTAGGAGTGTGTGCCAAATTATCACCTCCATCCCACCCACACAGTCCACTCTCGCCCTGTCACAAGCAACCACCCACAGAGCTGTGTCATTTTTACTGCCCTGGGAACTGGACCGAAACTTCCTCCCCATGTCTAAACAGAAGCATGTCTGCCATACCTTCTGTTTGCCATCCCTGGACACAACTCCCTCACCACACATGCTGACAGCAGGGACAGTAGGACTGGGCCAAAACCGTTGGTCACATTTGAAGACAATTATTTAAAAATCTGACGAATATGACAGGCATTTTCCTGCGAATCCCAATCGCCCACTTAATAAGTTCTTCATTGGTGGTTGGCCCCAGAGTGTTGGGAGGATGGTTTGCACCAAACGATCAAAGCAAAGACAGATGGCCTTTTTCGTCCCGTGATTTTTCTAAAAATGCTTCCTGACACACTGCAATCAAAATTCATTCTCTGTCCAAATCATTTCAATATCCACTCTGCTGTTGCGACACTTTGCTTGCCCAGAGCTTGTTGGTGGAGTAGTATATTCGCTGTCAGGCACGGAACCCGGTCCACAACACCGGTGTTACCACAAAGTTATTTATGGTGCTGACTGAATAAAACAGGCAATTAATGCACAGGGTCCACAATGTACAGCCACACATGACCAAGTACTACAATGAATACACCATGCTAGCATCACCGAGAGCCAATAAGCGAGAACTGATGAAAAATGAATAAGTCAAACTTCACAGCGTGAGCTCAGCTCACCAAAGGAATATACATGACGTATGCAGAATGGGAAGATGGATAACATAACCAAAAATGCCTTAAGGATACAGCTTCTGAAATAATTGACGGTTATGCTGTGTAAGTACAAAAAGAGCCCTACAGAACCTGTGCTGGGTTTACCATATATCCTGAGTTTACCCATTGTAGCTTGTTAACCTTATTTCACTCCTGCTGGTCAGATTTTCTACAGCAACTCTGTACCTCTGCAGCTCCATACTTAATGTGGCAACAGCAATTTAAGCGCTCATGAATCTTAATACTATCACAAGTTAAACTCATCAAGCATTCTCCAGCAGTTCGTGACATGCTGTGGTGGCAGTCAGAGGAGGTGCAATGAGACAGACTGTGTGTTAATGAGTTGTTTGGGGCTGGGGGGGGGTTAAAATTTAATTGCCGCACGCCCTGGACTTCCCAGATGTTGGGGAGTGGTGGTGAGTGGGGTTTAAGCTAGGATGCATCCATGGTGGTGGTGGAGGCGGCGGTGGAGGATTGGGGTGGAAGGGGGGCTCCAGAGGACACTGCATCACCAGACCAGAGCATTTGTCAACTAAAAACAGAACAACAGGGAAAATCGGAAAATCAACAGTGGGCCGTTACTCCACCTCTGCCGAGAGAGAGAGCACCTTGACCTTGTCCTCAGGACACTCATCAAACACAGAAGGTGTCTCAAAGACCAGGACTACTGTGCCAAAAAAGAATGCTTAATTGGTGACACGAGATGCCTCTTCTCACACATGTATGCATGATACAATAGACAAGTTAATAACCTCCTTTTCATAGCTCTGGGATCAAACACTCTTATATTAAGCAGCACTCCTCTTGATCAAACAGACCGAGATAGGAATCATTTTCCTGAGGGCCGCGTAGAATAATGATCTTGATGCTTTATTGTGATTCTTTGAACATCATTACCCTCCTACAATTTGTTATTGGAAAAAATCACCCAAAACAATGACATTATTCCACATCAGTTGTATTGCTGTGGTTGTTGTGGCTATAAATTTGAATCTTGATCTGATTTAGTTTTAATTTGTTTTCCTGTGACAATTCAAAATTACATAACTGTGATGTATCATTTTTGTCATGATCTTTTTTTTTATTTATTTGACTGAGATAAATGCATTTGTTTGTCATATCAACATGATATGTATGGTATGCTATCTTCTTGAATTGTTATATCAGTGGGACTTCCATAGTAAAGAAAGCATAAATAAAAACAAAAAATCTGACGTAACAAATTGAAAGAATCAAAATATCTGGAGAACTGAAAGCAAACTACTTTCTGCTGCTGAAACAGCAGCATGTATTGTTGTAATTTAATGTTATAATTTAAATGCAAAATCCTCAGGAAGCCATTGATGTCATGCTGCTCTTGAACACATTTCTAAACACATCGAAAGTTTCATAGAGAGGCTCCTCCATTCAGCAACCCTGCACTCTCTTCAATAACATGCACCAAATGCCTTCAAACTCGGATTGATGAGCTAGAGAATTAAAGCGGACTTTTCCCTCTGGTATCCGGACTACCTGTCAAAAAAGGGAGCAATCAAAAACTATCGGTCTGCTGCACCTCGTTGGGGCGGACTCTATCTCTCCATCATGTTTGCGCAAGTGTTAACGCCTGGACAGGTCGGTGTCCGCCAGCCCTCCCCTGCGCAGAGAGCCGTAGGGTTCTGAGTCCTGTCTTTACCGAAGCTGCAGTTTGGGGGTGTGGGGATTGGGGGTTGGGGGGTTGGGTGGTTGGGCACTCACCAGGCCGTCACAGGTGCTGATGGCAGCCAGACCCTTCGCCCTCCGCTCCTCCCACACCTCCCGATGAAGTGGCAGAGGGCGTGGCCTCCAGAGCGGATCTTCGCCCCGTCCAGGCCGCCGTACCTGGTCTCGGTGAGGAAGCCCGGGGCTAGCAGGTGAGAGTTGAGAGTGAGGTTGAGGCGCAGGTCCTGCCCGCCGTGCTGCAGCTGGTAGAAGACGCGGGTCTGGGGTCCCTCCGCGGACGCGGCGTCCCGCCTCTTGATCCGGCTCACTCGGTGAGAGACGAAATTCGACACAAACTGACCCCTTGCGTCCACCCTCGAGGGGTGCACGATCTCATACTGGGCGAGCTCCTGAAGAAGGCTGTCTGCATCAGGAGAGAGAGAGAGAGCGTGAGAGAAGACTCTGGACTTTTAAAAAGTTCATCAATACTTAAAATTAGCATATTTTGACTTTTAAAAAATTATAAAAGAAAGATGAAAGAAAACAAGCAACAAAAAAAATCTACATTTTTAAAAGGTCAGCACGAGGTTTCCTCTCTCATCAACATAACAAAGTGCACCTCTTATGGTACAACAGAGACGGAAAGATAGACAGTGGAGGAGGAAAAAGTGGAGGAGGAGAAATACAGAGAGAAAGAGAATAGAGGAATAGAAGGAGAAAAGAAGAAAGACAAGAGAATGAATGAGAGTGAGGACAAGAGACAGGGCTAGGGTGAGAAGAGCATATGGTTATCATGATTTGTCGTAATCATACGCAAGACTAACTGTAAACAAACCCATCTGAACATAATTAATAACACAGAATCTTGACAATGTTTGGCTATTTTCAGCATAAAGCACACACTATAAGGCCAAGAGGGTAAGCCTTATTTTGTGTTTCGTGAGCTGACAGCAAACATTGACGCAGACACAAAAATGGGAGAAATGACACAGTGGAATCTGGAAAGCTATTAAATTTGCAACATGGATCATTGAGCCACTAACAAATGGTTTATCATCATAGATCAAATGAATTCTCCTCCTAATAGGGTGGCACTGACTTGATTGTCTCACTTGCCTCAGATCAAAACAGGCGACCTTGAGAGAGTATTCCCATTTGAGCAAGTATAGCTACAATACATATACCAGCAAAACACAAGAAGCTTAATTACACTTTGAATAACCTCATTGTAAGAATAGGCAGATAGGCAGTTTATATTTCAGAATTTGTAAGATAGATTGTTTAAATCCAAATCCTGGTGGATCCATGTGCACTGGCTGAACTGTTCATAATTAGGATTGAACAATGACTGAAAACCATTTCCTTACATGCAGTAATTGTGTAATTGTTCTCCCATTAAAAAGGTTATTGCTTAACAAGGGGAAGGAGATGTGTAAAAAGAAACACTATAAATAAAGAAAAGATAAAAAAATATTAATATAGGCAAATGTTAAAAGGAAAAAGGGTTAAAAACAGGCCAAAATGTATAATGATCAAGGGGTAAAACCCAATCTCTTCCCAGTTCTGTCCTTGCTTCTCTCCTCTCACACATCACACACCCCACCTGGAGAACCCACACCTGGTAGGTGAGGGTTCTCAATTAAACAATTACTCAATTATCCAATGCCCTACCAGCTAGACAGACACACCTTTTCACGCTTTAGTCTGTTTATGGTGAACTTGATAACAAACAGCTTGTTAGTACAAGGTTTTGTATAGTAATACACTGGGCCTTTAAGGACCTTTAAACATCAATACAAACAAATGCATACACATGAATAAAACAGGAAGGAAAAAGTCCATTGGGAAGATTGCATCTACACAGTAACCCTGCACTCCTTACTCTCCATCCTTTATAACACTGATTCTCAATTCTGCTCCTGGGGGCCCCCTGCTCTGCACGTTTTCCATCTTTCCCTGTTCTACCCACCTGACTGAACTCATCAGTGGCACTTTTGATTAGCTGAGCACACCTGATTGAATCAAGAGCATGTTAATCACACTAATGGGGTGTGTTTGGAGCAAGGATAGATAGAAGATATGCAGGACAGTGGACCTCTAGGAGTAGGACTGAGAAACACTGCTTTATAAGACTGTGCATGCAGGTGAAATTTTTCAGTTTTACATGTGACATTAAGGTCAACACTAAATCATTCACAAGCAATTGCTTGATGAAGACTGATACACTCAATGTTTCTCATTTTTCATTGTATCCTTTCATCATATGCAGAACAAATGATGACTTGAAACAGTTTGTGTTCTTTGTTCAAATTAATTTAAGGACAGTTAAGAACTGTTAGGTTGAAAGCCCCCCTATAAAAAATGGTTATAGGGATAGTAACAGGAACACCTTTCTGGGTGAGAGGGTGTGTCAAAATCTGACAATACAATGCACTTTTCTTCTTGATGTCGCTTTAAAAAATTCAGGACAAACTTAAGCAAAAGACTTCCCAGACATTAAACAAAGCAACAATGCCTAGATACTGTACATAACAACAGTACTCTGCAAAGTGTTGAATTTGCTCCCTTGAAGTGACTCAGAAGTGGGGTCAGAATGAAAGCCAACAAGCAGAGGAACGTTCCAGGAGCAGGTTGGAGCCCCTTCAGACAATGGAGCTATTCTGTTTCTGCTTCATATTCATGCAGTGACTTTCGGGACTCTCTCTTCGTCTTTGAAACCCCCGTGAATACCCAAAGAGCCTTTCTCGGGGGGTGGGGGCGGGGAGTCGCCACATGGAAGCTGTCTTGGAGGAGAACCTATAATGTCAGCTTATGATAGCAAATTGCCGGCGGGTGCAGCTCTCACAGATTACCATCACTTCTCAGTGCTGGGCTGCGGAGAACGGTCACAGACCAACAAAGTCCTCTTCGTCTGCCAAACAGCCCTCCACCTAGCTCATCCAGAATCCAATAACCCTCCACCTGAGGTCTATAGCACCGCTGTCCCATCTGATTTGCGTGGAAGGTGTCAGTCAAAGCCCGGCAGCTTCCCTGCTGTTTATCTCCTCCTTTTCCCTCACTTACTCCCCCTCTTATCTCCACTCGAGGCACCCACAGGTGAGTCTAACCTCCATTGCGGTGAAAAAAAAAAAAAAAAAGAAACCACATTATTTCTGCTTGATAGGTAATGTCTGTAATGGTCTGATATAGGCTGCTGTCTCCCAGCTGCAGAACCCTCCCAGTGAAATGTTTGCCGCTAAATGCAAATAAATATTCATTTAAAACCTTCCAAATGTAATTTACAACCAGCACCTGCACTTATAGGGAGCTTTTCCATGGCTTCAGTTTTTTTTTCTTATAAATACTGCCCTTTTAGCTCAACCGGACATAATCTTTGTATCACCTTGAGGTGACAGCCTTGAATTGCTTATAATGCAATGGTTCAGCAGGCAAAAGTAGGAATTTGCTGGTGTGTAACTGGCATTCCCTGCAGTTTTTGTTCTGCATATATTACAGTAAATCTGGCCAGTTATTTAACTGGTACACGAGTTATTATTTTTGCCATATATGCTCAATATTTCCATGACTATTATTAGCAGTCAGCTAATATCAGAGCATTATATTATTGTATTTATCACTGGGATATTTTCCATTTTACATTTTAATATAAGTTCCACATAATAGATTGCCAACTACAAACTGAATTTTCTGAAAGACACAAAAGATGTCGTGCGGCAAACCTCAGAATCGTGATTTTAATCAGACCCTTTCTGAATAATAGAAAATTACACAACAGAACCAATTAAGTTCTTCCTCCGAGCAAATCAATTCATTCGTTATGTAAAGCTCACCTACTTTTGTCTTCTCGTCTTTTGCATTATACTACTGTCATTCCAAAATCCACAATATACTTAAAGAAACAAACTATAAATGTGCGTGCGTGTGTATGTGTTGGGAATTCTAACTGACGCATATTTGGATTTACAGTAAATTCTTTAAACATTTCTACATAGGGATCTCTGAATATGAATTAGTATTCTGAAGAGAGCGTGCTCATCAACAGGAAGTCGGTTATATCTCCTGCTGTGTACACTTTGATATGATGGCGCACAGCTGGAACAAACAGAACGGTTCTTTACATATGGTTCGACGTGGTAGTGAGGTCAGTCTTTTCTGTAAAATCTATCAACACAAACAGAACGTAAAACACACCCAGATAGATGCGCCTCTCTGACACCCACATCCAGACTGAGAGAGAGAGAGAGAGAGAGAGAGAGAGATCAGCATTACCGGTTAAATGCGTGCACGGGATAATGTTGTAAACTACCTGCATACGGTCAGGGTAATCTAGTGTGTGACCATCGCCACTGGAGGGTAATGGAAATGCAGCGAGATTCTGCAGAGAGCGGTGTGAACCGCAAGTGCACCTAGTGTACAAGTCAGCAGAGAACGTTAACCTGGGAGTTATCGGGCTAGATTGCCAGTAAACACTCCGCAGAGAGTAGGACTCCAACAACATGAACTGGAGTGCCCGGGCTCGCCGCTGGCACTGCTCCGCACACAGCTGTGTGTTAAGGGCAGGAAAACATTCCCAGGACAACGGAAAGAACTGTTCATGGAAAACCTTTTATGGACCGGTTTTCAAGTGTTTTGAGTTAATTTCATCAAAAACTCCCAGATACATCGTTTCAGTAATGCGTGCATGAAACTGAAACACTGCACACGACGCAATGATCATATGAGTAGCTATTCGCTTTTTTCCTTCCCACCCTGCATTTCAATACATCGACAAAAGAGAAAAAAAACTGTCAAGACTGGAAACAATGAGCTAATTAATTAGTAGATCTTCTTATAATGTTCACAGAGAATGTCTTGGGGATATTACACATAAATAAATGTTTGACAGGGAAATAAATTAATAACAGTAAATAATACAGAAATCCAAAACATGAATAAATGTAAGGTTTCGTTATTTAGCACATCTGCAAGCACTCTACTCACCTGGTTTCTGTTCAAGTCCAAATGCTTTACGGCTTTCCAGCACGGATAAAATCCCTGCCGCCACTAAAAAGTTAGTGGGAGAGAAAGTTGGTCCGAGAATATTAGATCCGCAATACCGGTGAATGAGCATGTTGCAGCACAATTAAAGGAAACCCCTCGTAATCCGTCCTCCTCGCGACCCAAATGTCATTTCATGTACTTTTCATCGTTAACTAGACCTCTTCTCCACGCTAAAATCATCTGGTATCCCTTCCCAACTGAAGTGACGTGCAGAAGATGGGGGAAAGGCTCCGTTTATAAACGTCTTCACCCGGCAGAAGAATTAAACTTCTGCAACTCTTAGTGAGGGACTCGACATAACGAGTCTTCGGGAACAGTTTGCGTTGATGTCAAACGACAAAAGACTCCCCCTTCCTTTCCCTACTAGCAGTCCCCAAAACAATGCATGGCACTTTGGTAGTTCCCTTACAAACCAAACTTTGGAACAGAAACGCCTCTCCGATAACGTTAGTAGCTTTGTGGGAGGACTTCAGTGAATGCCTCTTTCATTGAATCCCCCGCACCAAACAAAGAGAAAAGTTCTCAGCTAAGGACTCGATTGTTGTTACTTCAAGACGTAAGTATTTGCACCAGTGCACGCCAATTTAAACATGCACTGGACACCGTCAGTGATGTGGGGCAAAGCCAAGTGTTATAGCATTGATTAAAGATGTGAGACTTTAATACTTGTGCTGTGCAGTTAAAACTCTACCGCTTAGGATAGCGAGTGATGCAGTTTTTAGCTGAGACTTGACTACATGACCGAAGCGGTCCTGGACCAAATTAGAAGCTCAGCTTGAATGGGGATGACCAACCGCAGGCCGATAACAACTGCACAAAACCTAAGACAGACGCTGAAGGTATTAAATCTTGATGTACGCTAATGTCTTATTCCATATTGCAATCAATAAAACGTGCACGTGTTCAGTTTAGTTTACTAATAGAGTGCCTGCATGCATGCAGCCGTATGCATTTATGGAAACCCCTTGTCAGGGCGAGCGAAGCACTCGCGAGAAGACTTCCTAGAAACTAAGCAGATGTTGTGTATTATTTGAATTTGCAGTGTATCTTACGTATAACCGGTCCAAGTGAAGAAACAAATCGCTAACCCCTTCCCCCCCACCCCTCCTATCACAGATGCTCTGTCCTGATGCATATGGATAGAAATGATGGATAGACAAGGCCAATGATAAATAACCAAGCAATCGACCAACTCGTTAACTGTAGTTTGTTCAAGGGCGATGTAGCAAGTAGGCCTTCAATCATGCGGGCATTGCGCACGTTACAACGATGGGTGATGTGTCGGGGATCTAGTTGAATATGGCCAGTTGAAAATGTTTAAGTTGTGCTTTTTATCCGCCTCGGATTGGAGGCGTTGTGGGAAAAAAATTAAATTTCCATATATGAAAATGTTAGCCAAATTAAACGTTTACTATAGTGATAAAACAAAAGCAGACAAATCCATTCCCTCTGTAGACGTATCTCTTCAGTGTGTGCGCCCTCTTGCGGGGTAATAGTCCAGTGGGAAAACTGACCCGTAGGCAGACAACTACATCCTTGCCAGTAAGCGTAGCTGTTATGCAGTTTACAGACGTCCCAAAACATTGAATGAATCATTCTGTATTAAAAATAATTCCCATATAGTAAGTTCATAGCATTGCAGTCTTAGCACACCCTTGAGGTGCACTAGTATTTGCATAGCCAAGGGGGCAGTATGTAGTTTGTTGTCAACGCAATTAGACAAAATAAAACAATATGTAATGAACTGAATGGAAGCATTCAGCGAAATTTGAAACTGGGGGCATGTTAGGCGGGGAGAATGGATTGAACAAATGCATTCAGTTCTGTATCCTGCGTGTTTTCCAAACGGTTTTGTTGAAAACAAAAACAAAACAAAATGGAACAAAATGGTGCACACATGGATCATTGCTTCATCGTTGATTGTTGATGAAAGATTTAAGCGTATTTTCGCATCACCCTATACACCGATGTCTAAAATGAATCTGAGTGGTCTGAAGTGAATTTAAAGCCTGCGCGCGCTGTCACTTCAGCACCATGATATACACGTGAAACGCCCCCGTGAGCAACGAGTGGCGGCTGCAGCATATTATAACGTATTGTACATCACACATCTTGTATTTTTTGTATTTATTCTTGTTGCCTTTAATTCTTACCGTATGTTGTCACAGCACTGATACCGGGGAGTAACTGTAATCTCGTTGTCCTGTACAATGACAATAAAGCTCTCTTATGTCTTTTGTGTGTGTGTGTGTGAGTGTGTGTGTGTGTGTGTGTGTGTGTGTGTGTGTGAGAGAGAGAGAGAGAGAGAGAGAGAGAGAGAGAGAGAGAGAGACTGTATTCTCTCTGCAAATTCCCACAATATTCATTTACGCCACTTTCCTTTGGGACAGAACCAGTTTTCGTGGTCTGTCCGCATGTGTGTCCTTCAAATGATGAGTTCATGGGTACTAACGTTATATTTTTACCGTGGAATATGCTCTTTAGTGGAGTATGTACCTGTAGTAGAACTTTAAAAATACGCCTTGCACATTGTGAAATGTAACAAGTGAAGGAAAGCATAAATCTCTGCGCAAAGACAGAACCACTCTTTAACTGGTTTGAGAAAATATAGCAGTGTATTACGCATAAAACGCGACTCTATTATTTCATCCTTTGGATATTGGTACCAGGAAGATACTATTGTAAAATTACACAAGTCTCTCTCTACAATCCAGTGCGTAATATATGGTTTCTGATCTCTCTTTGATACTCAGCTAGCACCTGCGGTGCTGTTCACATAACCTGTCAGTCAAATTACTTTTGACCAATCCTTGAATTTCAGGGGCAGGCGCATGGAATGCGCACTTCTATTAAAACGCTCGCGCAGAACGATCGGCAGGACTGAAGGATAGGGCTTTCGGTGTTAGCAAAAAAAAATGTACACTTCCCGGAGTCTAGGAGATGTGAGAAGCCGGTACCCTGTCATTTGGCAGAAACATGAGTATGCAATGTAGTTGTTGATATGCAATCGGCAAACCACCTGGTGCTGGTAAATGCACCTGGGAGAGCGTTCTTATCAGACATGATGGGGGAGACTTTCAACCACAGCGCTGGCAGCAGCAAGTTTAACAGGTCTCTGACGGACAGATTCAGCAGCCTGGAGGACATAGATGTCACTGCGGACGGGAGCCCGGTTCTCAGGATCCTGATTTCGATCGTGTACTCCGTTGTGTGCGCCGTGGGCTTAGTGGGAAACTTGCTGGTGTTTTTCCTGATGAAGATAAGGCAAGGGAGAAAGAAATCCACAATCAACTTCTTTATTCTTAACCTGGCTGTGACAGACTTCCAGTTTGTGTTGACCCTGCCATTCTGGGCGGTGGACACCGCTCTGGACTTCAGCTGGCCGTTTGGAGACGCGATGTGTAAGATCATCCTCTCTGTCACCGTCATGAACATGTACGCTAGCGTGTTCTTTCTCACTGCCATGAGCATCACCCGCTACTGGTCAGTCGCCTCGGCTCTGAAGAACCGAACTCGACAGATAACTTGCTCGGTGAAATGGGTGAGCGCTCTGTTGTGGATCTCAGCGACTGTGGCTACGGCACCAACATCCATATTCTCCACAGTGACAAACGTAGCTGGCGAGAAGCTCTGTCTTCTGAAGTTTCCCGCTGGCCATTACTGGTTAGCCCTCTACCACCTTCAGAAAATCCTGATTGCCTTTGTTTTGCCCATGCTGATAGTTTCAATCTGCTATTTGATGCTTTTGCGATTCATTCGCCTGCGAAGCATGAACAACAACCACCCCAAACGGAGGTCCAGAGTCACCAAATCCGTCACCATTGTGGTTCTGTCGTTCTTCCTCTGCTGGATGCCAAACCATGCCATCACTTTCTGGGGTGTCTTGGTAAAATTCAACGTGGTTTATTGGGACAGAACATACTACATCGTTCACACCTACGTGTTTCCCGTAACTGTGTGTCTCGCTCATGTCAACAGCTGCTTAAACCCAGTTCTATATTGTCTAATGAGAAGGGAGTTTCGGAAGATGCTGAAGGATTTATTTTGGCGGATTTCTTCACCTGCTATTTCTAACAGCTGCCAAATACGCCCGTTTTCTGGTACTATAAAACCAGAACAGGATGACACCCAAGTAGTTATTCCTCTCAACGTGATCGACACCGAGCACTCCAGACTATCCATCATTAACGGACGATGTGACGCGCTGCCTTTTTCAAGCGGAGTGATGGAGAGGTGAGGGACTGCTCACGGAAAGGTGGAGGTGCCATGCAACATATCTTGCCAATACACGCGCCCATACCAGCGACTGAAGATGTCATATGTTTACGACTGAGACCTTTCTCATTTTCTTTGCCAATGTCAATGTTAAAATGTGAAGTTCGTGACGTGCCAAATTCAGTATGTTCTGTAAAACATGCGTGTCTTTTAAGTTGCATTAACAAGGTCCTCTGCGGTTCAAACCATGTGCATGACTTGAATTTGCCTTTCTGTACTATACAACATTCTATCAGCAAAGCCAACTTTTAAATGTAAACATGCAACAAGCAGTCCTCATTGAAATCATTTTGCTGGGCATATGCCGCAATCTTTACGCATCAGTGTTATCAAAATCACAAGCACGTGTTTGTTCTTTGTGGGAGTACACTGGTGTGCTGTGATTTTGGGGTTTGGAATGTGCAAAAATAAGATTTGAGCGCACGATGTCTCGCCTTAAATATAGTTTTAAAGTATTACTATGGCCCTATACCGTGTTTTGATCTGAAAAGTATGTTTCACTGTTACTTTATAGCTATATTTTGTCAGATGCCTCAAGACAGTATACATTTCCTATAAACTTGGATAGAAAGGATATACCTGCATTAAATACCAGTCTTATCTATCCGAAAGGTATCCAGGGAAAGGGAACTTTCTGTATTTTTAATGTAAGTAATGTTTCTGTAGATGTTGCAAATGAACATTGTGTTCTCTTGAGTAACTGAATGTAAGGACTGTCAATGCACCGTTCGACTGTAAATTCGCATAATAAAATGTTTTATTATGGGCAAAAATGGCTTTCGGCTGACATGTTTTGTACTGTCACATAAGACTACGATCACAAGATTTTGCGAATGTACATCGGTATTCATGTCATTAGCCCTTCTGAAGTTACCTGATCACTTCTATATGGGACTGGATACCTCAGTTAATTTTGGTGTAGTATACTAATTATTCCGGAGTTTTCTTCTGTCAAGGAAAATATGCTAAATGCTAAAATACTTTGGCATTAGTATCTTATATTCTAAACGCCAGGTATTTTAATTTGTTGTAAAGCTTCTGCGAATTATCTGAGTAGTTTGATCAACTATCGCTTAACTTCTTAAAATTCTTTGATGAATAGGCTCATTTGTAGCCTACTATTCCCGCAAGGCGTGGCATGCCACGTCCAATAGCACAACAAACAATTTAATGTTTAAAGTAATTGTGAATTAAAACGAAAATGTAATATCCAAGCAAAAACTTCGGGAACAAACTCTTCAACAGGCGAAATGAAATGAAATTCATATTCACTTGCAGTAATTAGTGACTTGAAGCATCTCCACCAACGATGTCAAGTAGCTACTATTACGTGTTACATGAGTGTGATCCAGGCTTGCTTCGTTTTGCGTCTGAGCTCCAACACAGGCGCAGCAAGTGGCCGTTAATAGACATTCTCCAAGGAGCGAAAGGATTTGCAGTGCAGTAATTTTTACAAAGCTTTATTGGCACCCAGCATAACCTTGACTAAAAGCGTTAAGGAATGAACTTAACTGAAGTTGCGTAATGGTGCCACACTAAAGTGCGGTTTCGCAATGCGAGAAAAGCGCGTATTTTTTTTTTATTAATGCTTAGATGGATCAGAAGTGGGCAATAATGTCAAGTGACCACTAAAGTGGCTGCAGTCACCTATACTGTCACTATTTTATTTAGATTACTTCAGACTTAAATGGCCCCATGACTAATCAATAATCGGTAATGATCAACATCGGGTCCAGTCGCGTACAGATATAGAACCGTAAGACTGAACTGTATGACAATATTGAGGACGGCCAGTGGAGGGACCATGAAAACATAGAATCTATGTCAAGTAATTGGTTTAAATGAATTCACGCAAATGTAGCAAACACAACTTTACATTAGAGGAAATTTGGACCGACTTTCTAAACGCAATGGATATTTTGTTTTCTGTTTTCAATTGGACGATTCCTGTAAAGACTTTTGACTTCACCAATCTTACAACAAGTATATAGCCTACAACACCGTTTCCCCAATTACCACTCAACTATATATAATTGTATACTTGCCGCTCTCTCTATATATAGGCCCATCTGCATATACACTGTAAAAATGAACTTGAAAATATAAAAACAAAGCATCCAGCTACACAGCTTTTTGAGTTTTCTGAACTATAGGGCACATCGGTAACATCAACTTAATTTTTAAGCTGCAATTTCCCTCAAACTCTTCATTGATAGTCATAGGTACTTATTTGCTCAAATTGAATGAGCTTATATTTTTATGTTCAGCAAACGTTTAGTTCTAATTTTAATGGTTCAAAAATGTAGGTATAGTGAACAAAATGTACTATATCCAGTGAGCCTTGATTTTAACTAAAGACTTTGTGTCAGTACAACTCTAATGTTGAGATCAATAAGAGAAAAAAAAAACCTTGCAGCTGGTTGCCTTCATCTTTCATGGTTTCTGCATTAAATTGCCAATTTAAGAATTAACAAAAAAGCCTGTAGGATGTAAACCTTTGTTGTGAGATATAATATATATTATATATTATACAGTGATAAATAAAACAAACACTACACTGCCAAATGCAACAGCACAAGGACAAATTAAAACAGTGGAGAGCTGACAAAGGCAGGTTTCTGAGACAGCAATGTACCACAAAATGTTTCAAAACATAATGTACAACTGAAAGTCTTACACACTCTAGCCATGTGTCTATTATTGCTGTATATAAAGACTTGTAGTGGTGTTCAAAACCTGCTCCTGATGCGTCCTTCACAGTCAATGGCAAAATCCAACCCTTAAATTCAGTCCTTTAAAACCTTGTGCAGTGGGTCTCAAGGTCCATGAGAAACTTTTGAATTACTTCAGAACGTACTTGATTTCTTTTAGTTAATCAATTGTCAACGTGTGCATGAGAAGAAAAAGAAGGGCAAATGCGTCAGGCAGATCTCCCAGACTGCCCACCACATTTTGTTCCTCCAACACAACAGCTACACTCCTAATATTTGGGCTGGAGAGGACTGTGGTAATGTCATCCTCAAATACAGTGATGATGCTAGCTTTGACTCCCTTTGTGTAGCTTTCCTCTGGATCTGTATCCTAAAGTGAAAATAAGAAAAATGCAGATCACAGGCAATAATAGAGCTAAGATGTTAAATTTCAGGCATGATGTAGAGTGTATTTAAAGTTTAAAGCATAAAAAATTAAGGAAAACCATTATCAGACATAATCCTCTGCAGGCTGTCAGTCTTCTCTGTAATGAATAAGGGTAGATCTCAAAGTGCTGATGACTTCCTGTGCGCAAGGACTTCAGTGGTCTGAATAGGGAGAAGAATTTAAGCATAAAATGTTATTTTAGAATTTATTATCATCATCATATGGCACACTATTCTACAGGTTCTACTTTGTAATACTAAATTTGCAATATAAAATTCTATGGACTCAAATTCCTTTTTTGTATGCAGAGAGAGCACTCAGGTTACCTCTTGTCTAAGAGGATTTGTATGTCCTCTCCAAGTGCACCCCTCCTTGCCCGACACAAAGTGATCAGCTTAGCAGAGAGTATATCCCAGGAAGAAAGAAAGGTCTTCATCAGTGTAACTCATGTGATTCTGTAGAACTCAGCAAATATCTGAAAAGGTCAGTTCCATTTTGATGTCAATGAATGTCGTATTGGGAAGTCGTTCCTTCATCTCTTCTTCCACAGCCTTTCTTTTTCCAGACTTTTATTGGTGTACTGAGTGGGATTATCTAGGAGACAATTAGCCTCACATCTTCTTGCCTTCTTGGAAAGACATCTATGTTTCTCACTCTCCATTTTCTGATTTATATTTATTTCAGAACAGCCTGACAATAGTTTCCCAATTTGTATTTAAGACTTCATCTGTGATGCCCTGTTTATGAACCTGGGTCCTTCAGGCATCGATTCTTGTCAACTATAGTGCAGCAGCCACTGATTCAAATTCCTGATTGTTATGATAAGCCTTGTAGGAAAACCTGTCTTGAGCAATACTGTCCAAGAAGTGAGCAATACTGTCCAAGAAGTACAGTAAGAAGTGTTTTGCTCTCTGTGTGAACTTCATTCCCTTTGGTAAGCCTCAACTCAACATCATGGGAAAATACTGGAATGGGAAACAGAGAGGGCCACTGCTCTCTATTGTCATGTTGCATCATAACCATAGGTGAGGAACTCTGGATAGTGCTTGCTGATTGGGGGTGATAAACTGGAGGGTACCTGCAAGTCTGTTTCATTCCTGATGATTTTAACACTGCTCTCCCTGGATGTCAGACAAATTGTGAAGTGCATTGTCAAAATCTGGATATTCATACTGTATCAGAAAGTCACTCTCAAGGTCAAACCTAGCCTTAAGAATTTCTTTCAGCTGATTGACTTACATCAACTCTTCTGTAATAAGCAGTTTTCCAGTATTATTTGTAGTGATTACGACTTGCAGCAACATTTTCTAGGAAATTAAAAACATAAAGACAATATTATGAAAGGATGTATGTATTAAATCAATCACTTGACTGAGCAGTGCTGTGGCTCTCTAGACCTGTGATTTGTTAGTGCTGTAAATCAATCAATTCAAGCAAGTCAATTAAAAAAAAAGTTTAACATGTTTTATACACCTGGAAATATGTAAATATGCTCAATTGAGGAGGAACCTCTTCAGAGATAGCAGTGTCCTTCTCCCACTGTGATAGATTGTCGAAGGATGATGATCATTGAGGTCTTTCAGCTCAATAATTTCAATATCAGTTGTTTCAGTAACCTCATTACAAATAAAGCATATGTACCAAGAGGATAACTTCTGGCACAAGAAAGATAACTCATTAGTATCAACTAGAATGAACAGGATTTTGAAGATCTCTGATAAGACACTGAACCACCCTGTTGATAAGACCATGCCTGCCCTAAACTGAATTTCATGCAGATGTGCATCAAAAGCAAGAATTGTAATATCTCTATGTGGATATTTTTGCTGAACTTCTCCTATTTTTCAGTGGCATTTCCAATGTACAGGTTTTGATTGCTTTCACATTCTGCGCATGTATGGGTGGTGGGAAGAGGCTTAGCCCTTCCAGATGGTAGACAATCATGAACTGGTGTTTTGACACCAGAGTGATTACGGTGTTTTTGAAGTTGTGAACATCATGCACTACCTTTTTAAAAATCTTTTTTTGTCCTCAAATCTCATGGCCCATAGTTCTACTAATAGCCCAAAGCAGCAGATCGAGTTCTATGTAGTAATGCTTGGGTCTCAGTCCCATGTCAGGCAAAGTCTCCATCAGTAACATCAGTAACTCTCTGTGATCTACAGTTTTTCTCTAGGAAAGACAGTGTTGCTTCTGAGAGCTTTGTTGCAACCACCAATTCAACAATTTCTTTCAAGTCCATCAAAGTTTCCCATGAAGCCTCACTCTCGGGTACATACCTCCCAATCACCAGTGGCAACAACCATAAGAGCGTCCAATTCTCATGCCCATTTCCACCTATGGTCCCCTTCGAAAAGCTAGATTTGGAAATTTTCTGGGGCTTGTTCACTCTGTGAGAGTCCTTATATGGAAAGGACTTGATTCAGAGAATCAAGAGTAAAGTATCCTTGTGATACTAATTCTTTCAGACATTTTTCCAGCTCTACTGGGACAATTCCTTCCAAAAAATCATGAAGAATATCTGGCGGAAACCCAGTGACTGGAAGAAAGCTAAAAATTCACTGAGACAACATTCTTTTTTGACACAATGTGAACTGTGCGGGTCATCATCGCCTCCAGCTTTTCCTACAATGTCATTGTGAAACTCTATTGTTCTTAGGTGAAAATGGCTGACATCTTTGATCTGAATGTAATCTCTGCCGGCTAAGCAGAATCTACAAAAATTCTCAATTCAAAAGTTTTCTTGAAAACCAGCTAGGCTACTCGAAGATTGCCAGCACATACACAGAACACTGTTGCCTTCATATGCTCATTAAGTACCTTGATAAATATGCCTTGCTGTTCTAGAGTCTGTATGATCTGTGGATCAAGAAATTTGTCATACCCAAACCTCCTGACATCATCACTCTTGCCAAGGGCAGCAAATTGAATTAAGGTAATACTTAAGTGGAACTTGACTGGTAAATTGAGAACCACCCAAAATACTGCTTTAATCTTGTGTAATGTTTTGATGTTCCTGATGGATTGCAAATTTGCAAAAAGTCCAGAGAAATACATCTCTTTTGCCCCCAAAATTAAGTTCTCTTTAAAATATTGTCAATCATCAAAGTACTTGTATTGGCCGAAAAAAACTTCCTTAACAAAAACAGCCCTTTCAAAAAAGTCAGACCTGTTTAGGAAGAACTTAAAACACTGAAATGTACACAAAGGTATTGCATTGTGTTGTATCATATAGATATTCAATTGGATTGATAACAACAAAGTGCTCTCTAAAGTATTTATATCTTCTATGGTCAGTTTAACAGCTGCCCTTTTCTTCAGTATTTACACAGAGTGGATTTTTTGGGAAGATATTGCTTTATAAATGTACTCTGCAATGGAATCATCAGTTTGGCACTTTTTAAAATGTCTCTGACTGACTGATAGTAAATGTAGACAGATTCAAAATATCTTTAAATCCATTTACAATTTGTTGGGTTGCACTTTTAGAAACATGCAAATTGGTCTGCGTGCATAGAAACAATGAAGCAAGTTCATGTTCAAGTGATTGATACTCCACACACTCAAAAGTCAGAATCTGTCTCCATCACTGGAAAAGTCAAGTGAATTACTTTCTCTCAAAAAAGACCATAGGCCACTTCCAATACAGCTGCTGTTACTAGTTCACACAATAGTGGGAGATTTCTTCTTAGTTTTTATGTTTCCAACTCCAGTAGTTAAACCAGTAGTTATCTGGTTTATAGAGCTTTTTAAATTCATACAATTCACAAGGAAATGTAATGCTATTTTTTATTTTTACTATAAGTGTGATTGTGCATCTGTGTGATTGTGTCAGGTGTGACATACCTATGATTTTAAAAGAGCATATGTAATCCATATAAAGGCAGGGCAATGGCCAGTCTTTTCCTTGGTAATGGCATGATCTATAGTGGCTGAAGAGGACCTCTTGAGTAGGGTGTGAAAACCTGCACAGCTTCCACTGCATTTAAGACCTGTCAAAAGGAAAAAATAAAGCACTATTTACAAATGGACAACACATTATAAAGGGCGTAAACTATCTACCAAAAAGAGAACTCAACACAACACTCAGAAATAGAATTTTGTCTGAGAAGGCAGTGGCAGCTAAAATAAGCATTGTACATAGTCTATTATATCAGTGGCCTGTTTTGGATGCAGATTATTCTGGCATTTGTTTCATGAATTGAAAATATGTTTGCAATTCAAATTAATCTTTGGAGAGACTTGCCTGAATTTAATGAACTGATATTGATAGTCAGTGTTAATGTTGGACAATTAAACAGTGCAGTCTTGGAGCACACAGATTTCGGCTACAAATAAAAGTTATCATCCTTAACTTATTAGCATGCACAAAGGTATTGCGCTGTGTTGTAACATAGCTCGGTAAGCTCAGTATCCATCCAACTAAATAGAATTTTTTACAGCGCAAAGTCTCTCTTGGTTTGATACTCAGAGCAGCCCTGTATTCTTTTAGCAACATATTACATTACATTACATTCATTTAGGAGATGCGCCTATTCAGAGCAACTTGCAGTACAAGAGAACAGAAGAGTATCCATTCAAGTTAAATGGGCAAAAGTTAGCTAACCTGAAACTAGACAGCCTAGAAACTACAGAAAGCCAAGTGCACAGTCTACCATGCATCACTTTCACTAGATCACAGTATCCACCATAACACATTGTGGTAACACTGTAAAATAAGCAGCAGTAATACAAGTAGCAGGTGTTAGGGGGTGGGGGTTGAGGTGGAAGTGAGATACAGTCTGAAGAGGTGGGTCTTCAGTCTGCGTTGGCAGATGGCCAATGATTCCAATGTTCTGACCTCAATGGGAAGTTTATTCCACCACTGGGGAACCGCTATAGATGGGCATCATTCATGGGTTACAGGAACGACCCCATCAGCATGGCATAGTCAGTTGCCCCACAGTTGCAGTAGTAACAATGTAGTGTAGTGATCTCGCTGGCACAATTGAAGACTGATTGTATGCATGCACACACACACACACACACACACACACACACACACACACACACACACACACACACACACATTTCGACCACAGATGTCTCTTCCTAAGGTTCCTTTTCATAAACCATACAATTACATGAATATTGTGATTGATTGCTACGATCAGTACGGTTGAAAACATTTGTAGTCAGCAAACTGTATATTGAAATAATCAGTAAATAACTCAAAGCTCTGGGACAAATTAAGTTAAATGCACTACACAGGCGGCAGTGTAGTATAGTGGCAAAAAACAGGACTTGGAACCAAAAGGTTTTGGGTTCGATTCCCTGCTGGGGCACTGCTGCTGTACCCTTGGGCAAGGTACTTCACCCACAATTGCCTCAGTAAATATCCAGCTGTATAAATGGATACCATGTAAAAAAGATATTGTAAATCACTCTGGATAAAAGCATCTGCTAAATGTAAATCAGAGAATTGCTTCCAAAACATAAAATAATGAGGATGTCTCACTGACCTGAGTGAAAATCTGACAACATGATTGAGTATAATTGACATTTAAGTGTAATATTGCAATAAAAGGCCCATGGAAACATGTTGGTGTTGGTGGCACTCTTCACCTCTCTGGACAGATAGCATCTGATTCCGATTTGGTAATTGATCTGAAATGTTTGCAGTGTGACTTACAGTGTAAAACATTTAAGACTTGTATGTGATATGGGTATCAGTGAGCTTTAAAAGAAGAAATCTAACATTGCATTATTGTCATTTAGCAGATGCTCTTATCCAGAATGACTTACATAGGTTACAATTTTTTTACATGTATTTCACATGTTCTCCATTTATACAGCTGGATATTCGGGGTTAAGTACCGGGCCCAAGGATAGAGCAGCAGTGCCCCAGGAGGAAATCAAACCAGCAACATTTCAGTTACAAGTCCTGCTCCTTACCACTATGATACACTGCCACCCCAACATTACATGAAGACATTTTCAAGATATTTGAGGGAATACTGTTCTCCCTTTTATTTCTTTCCGTAAAACTACTGAGCAGACCCAGGGACTATGTATCTAACGCAGCTCCAGGTCACCAGAAAATTATTGCTTGCAATATATATAAAAATCGCTAGATGGCACTACAAAGCACATTTCGAATGCACTAAATCGATTCTGTTCAATGAGGGCACTACAGAAAAATCAGCAGAATGAAATTACATTATTAGCATTTAGCAGACGCTCTTATCCAGAGCGACTTACATCAGTAACAATGTTATCCATTTATACAGCTGGATATTTACAGAGGCAATTTGGGGTTAAGTACCTTGCCCAAGGGTACAACAGCAGTACCCCACTGGGGAATTGAACCGATGTGGGGCCGTTAAAGCGTTCATATAAGATGCCATGGTTGAGAGTGGCAGTATAGTTTGCTATGAAGATAAAAAGTGCCGATGGTCCGACGTGTAGTGCAGTAGTGTCACACTGGTTGTTATTACTATAATTTGACGCTGTATTTTTTATGTTGTTAACCTGTTAAATTTACAACATTTCAATGACTCATGTCATTTGACCTATTGGCGAGGTATTGCCAATGCTGTGCATCAAATGCATTCATTTTATTAAAAGCTCAACTTTTATAACTCAGTTTTTTAAGCTGAATGTAATGTTTTTGTCAGGAGGATCGTGTCAGTGTATTGATGCTCATACATTTAGAAACTAATTGAGAAAACATACAAAGTAAATGAGGGTGAATATTCTGCTAAACTGGCTCCCCAGAAACACTGATTAGAATGATATGATCAGAGACCTTCTGGCACTGGGATGACAAGCACTCTGTGCTCCTTCTCCAACACCTCCCATCCCCTCCACGACAGGCTTGTGAAGCTGAAGAGCACCTTCAGTGGCAGGCTGATCCCCCCCAGATGTTCCACCGAGAGACACAGGAGGTCGTTTCTGCCGGTGGCCATCAAACTCTACAACTCTTCCCCTCTCTGCCGCAACATGGGATTGAGTGACGCCTGATGCCCTGTGCTGTTCCCCCTCCCACTTAATCTTTGTACAATGGACAGTAACTATTTTCTAGCTATCTCACTCCTTCTCTGGTCAAGATTTGCACTATACAGTTATTATCGTCATGCACATTGGATTACAATAACATTATTATATATTATATACTATGTATATGTTCATTGCACAGTGGACAATAACTTCTCTATCTACCTCACTATTCTCTTGTAAGTCATTATATGATACTTAGATATTTACTGCACAGCGCAAAATTGCACAAACACCTTTCTTTCTATTTATTTTATACCTTTCTATTTTATTTTATTTTATTCTATTGTTGTTTTTGATTTGTGCTGGACGTTGCTGTTGTGACACCCAAATTTCCCTCGGGATTAATAAAGTATTTTCTATTCTTATTGTTATTCTTATTATTCTTATTCTTAGTCTGTCTAGGGTGTTCTGGTCAATTTTTACATTTTGGAAAACAGTTCCAGAGAAATAATGTTTGGTTCAGCAATGCAAGGGTGGAACTTTCCACACAGAATGCAGAGTGCAATAGAAGTAGAATATCTCTACTTTACACATTATCTTTGGCTTGATACTCAGAGCAGAATTTTGTCTGGTTCAGCCCTGTATGCTTTTAACCACCCTCATTTCTCCATCACTTGCCATCTTCCTTAAGGAAAACAAACACACAGTTTCATTTCACAATCCTTCTCCCATCCAAGGCATATGAAACACAAACCAATATCACACATGTTCTATTTCATTTCCAGGGTTTTTACTCTAATAACAGGTGTTAAAATATAAAATGACACACAGAACGCTGCACAAAACATCAAAACTCTTTATTACACCAATCCACATGAAAGCCACGTTCATCTTCAACTCAAAGCCAAGGGAAACTAATCAGGCACTGCCATTCTACAGCCGTGGCAGGCTAAAGCAAACGAGCTCCGTCTCGCTGATGTGCTCTGGGATGGATTACAGTGCCTGTCAGTGACAGCTGTACAGGAGATACTGAGACAGAGGCTGTGAATAATTGAGTAGAAGTAAATGAGTTGTACACTGTTTTCTGAGCAGGGGTATGTCCCGCGCCAGGGTGCCAGTGTGCCAGTGCCAGCCTTCCTCTCCTCCCGCTCAGTAATCTACAGGTGGCAAGGTCACCATCCTGGTGAATTCCTCGTAGTGTATACGTCCGTCCGGACCCACGTTTGCCTCCTGGAACAGCTCGTCCACTGCAGCAGATGGGTGGGGGGAACACAAGTATTTCGTTGATTGGACAGTGCTTTTCTCTCAGTCACAATACAACAAAATACAACATTTACTGTTCTACGCACACATATCAGCCCATCCTGGAGCAAACCGGACACAAGTGCCATTACTGTGATGGCTGGTAGGTGTCAGTGATGGGAGAACAGGAAAAGTAAGTGATAAATGGACCTATCCCATACTGTCATCCAATAACTGGCATGAACCAATGAAAAGACTTTAAAAAAAGTATTAAAAAAAAAAACATCATTCACTCAAGTGAGTGATTCATCAGTAATACATAGCACCTCTATGCTTTACTAACCCTTACTCTACCATCACTACTTGATAGATCCAGCTAAATGCTTTCCTTTTGGCTCAACTTTATCAACATTTCCCTGTTTTTACTATCTTTATCCCTGTGATCCTTTTATAATGTTTCTTATTCTATCTGCTAAATAATTCTCCACATGGGAGAGGACCCCAAGGCGGAAGTAATTATCCACATGGGAGAATTAATTATTCTGAATCAGAATTTTCCAGCCAACACACAGATAATATAAAGCTTAAATCAGATTCATGCTTTGAATAGCATTTGCACCGTAACTTGGCCTGATAATAATTATTCAGGGAACATCCCAGTCTGCCCTTTAAATCCTCTTGCATCAGCCATGCTATAAATGCTGTACCTTCCTCATCAGTGAGCTTCTCGCCCAGTCCTGTGAGTTTGGCACGGAGCTCGGAGGCCAGGATGTAGCCCTTCTTCTGCTTGTCCGTCATGCGCATGGCCTCCAGGATCTCCCCCTTGGGGTCCTCCTGCTGAATCTGTCTGTGCATCATGGTCAGGAAGGTGGAGAAGTCCAGCTCGCCATTCTTATCTGTGCCACAAGAGAGTGCTGTTTAGCTGATGATTTTTTTTAAAATTTATACCCACATAAACCATATAATCAAGTAATAATAATAATAATAATAATAATAATAATAATAATAATAATGAAATACGTCTGTCTGGAAGTGTAGCATAGTGGTAGAAGTAGGGCACATAACTAAAAGATTTGTGGTTTGATTCTCAGCTGGGGCACTGCTGCTGTACCCTTGGGAAAGGTAATTCACCCACAATTGTCCCAGTAAATATCCAGCTGTTTAAATGGATAACATGTAAAAACTGTAACCTATGTAAGTTGCTCTGGATAAGGGTGTTTGCTAAATATCAATAATGTTATGTAATGTGATTTCTGTTCCCACAATACTTAGCTCCTTTTGCAGTGCCGTTCAGTATGCTTGGAACAAACCAAGCTGTTTTCCAGTCCAAGACATTCACTAAAGAAGGTGAACAGCTGCCCTTGTTTCACAGTACTGATAGTTGAACAGATGAATGTACAGCACTGATAATGAAGGTGACAATAACGCCATGCTCTGCATATAACATTGCCGGGTTTTGTAAATGGAAGTGATCTCAGCAGATCTGGGCCACAGGAGTCAGGGTAAACCCCAGCCTCACCCTGCCCGTACCTATCTTATGGACCTGCAGGTGTCTGTCCACCTCGCCGAAGGTGGGACTGGTGCCCAGGCAACGCATCACAGTGATGAGGTCCTTGGCTTCAATCTTGCCTTTCCGCTTCTTATCGTACAGGGAGAAACATTCCTTGAACTCTGGAGTGTTAGAGAGAAAGTTTAAGAGCAACATTTCCACATTTCCTCCTTATTTTCTGATTTTACTTGTATGTGAAACATTTCTAAAAATGGAATATTTTTACTGGAAAGCACTTGACAAAGTATGCAGCAGAGTATATGTTTTTCTGTCTCTGTCTCTTTTGGAAGGTCTTTAAGTCTTCATTTCCTTAATACAACTAAATTTCCTTGTTCCTACAACTACACATTTAGTTTGTTGGCAATAAAAAACACCAGAGGAGGTGCACGCATCAGTGTACCATAAGAACACTTTATTGCGGCACAGAGGTCAAAGTTCTAAACGATACCACGCCCTCACAGCCGAGGAACTTTCTCTCGGAAATACTTCAGCCACCTTGCCACATGCTGGCATTGCAGGATTAAAACTACCCCCCAGGGTGCTTGCCTGAGTACCGCTGCTAATCCTTATCGTCTGTTGGACGCACTGTAGGGATAGTCCAGTAACATCCCACTTCATGCACACTATATATAGCATTTTGAGGTAGGAACCACAATCTTTTACGATTAATACATTACTGACCACCTCTCTTCGCCTCTACTCTAAGAGGAGAAGCAGTGAATATATTTAAATGTATAATGACATAAATTACTTGGCTAAATATGGGAATATAATTTACTACCGCGCCATGCAGTCTAAAGGTTTAATCATGCGCGCACATATCCTGTGTCTTGATCGTATTGTAGCTGAACAGCTAGCTCCACACAGAGAGTGCGTTGTGTTGGTGCAGCCACGCGGAATTTAATCGTTCCAGACTTTGCCTTCAGTGTGGACAGTAGATACAGACAGGTATTAAACAACGTCTTTTGCCAACATAAAAGATAAATATAAGGATGTGTCATCATTCCAACAGCGTTTCTGACTCGCGTCCTCGTCGGAAGGAATGCGAAAAAAATCCGTCCAAATATTTGAAGTTGACATTCTTACTGTATAGGCAATGTTGGACTTGGTCAAACAATTGGCAAAGTGAGAAAGGACGTAATCGCTGGGAAAACATCACGTCTTACCATTTATCTGATCTTGTGATAGGAATTTCGCCTGTGACAAAACAAGAATGAAAACTTTACTGTCCCGTTTTTTTTTTTTTTTAAAAAACGATTCGAATTAATGGAATGGTATGAATAAAAGAATTAATTATCTCACCATTTCATCTGCGGTTACGCGTCCTTCGATGCCTCCCTCTCCACCTCCCTGACAGTAATGTCACTCCCTCTCTCTCTCTTCCGCCTTCCGTATCTCCGTTCTCTCATTCGGTTCTAAAGTCCACCGCGGGACAGAGGTAGTTGATATGCTGTTGCTATGGGAACCAACATATATGACACCGCAGATCATTTTATCCCCGGCCAGTTTGAAACATCGAGTTGGCGTGCTTCCGATTACACTACGTCCAGTGACCGCAGGATACCGCGGGCGTTTGCTAAATGTTCCATGCATATGTTGATCACGGCAGTGCATTTTGGCGTTTGTTTACACATCACAGTCATACGTGTTTCCACGAACCAAGACAGAGCTTCATTGCAAATGCATTTTACAGGTATTTGCGTGAGAGACACATTGCCATTTTTCATAATGGTTGAAGGATGTTTATTTTACTCTGAACTTTCCTCGCAATAAATAAAATCCAATTGTAGATTCACAAAGTGGTAATAAAAGTCAAAATGTAGTATTTTGCTCCTTTTTTCCAGGACCAAGACAGAGACTGAGATATATACTTGTATAAACCGTAAACCCAGCTGTAACTACTGGGAAACTTTCCAAGGTGCCGCGGTGTCCTCTTCATCAGTCATAAAAACGGGACCATTAACAGAAGACGATTAGTTGCAATATTTGTAATTTCCACTAGATGGCACTTGCTTTCTAGCTAGTCAACATGGAACAGTGGATGATGACATTACACACCATAAAACACTGCCCGATCCTGCAAGGGCTGTAAACACGAGACAACCCTTCTCCTGCTGATGTTGGCAGGTTTTTTGGGTGCTTGATGTTAACTCCTATGCCTGTCTTCTTCTCCCAATGCTGTTTTTGCTCACTCTGAGGCAGGCTGCAGTCCTGCAGGCTGTGTCCCGACGTGGGATTTGTGCCATGTGACCTGGCCGGGTAACTGTCTTCCACCATGTATGCCCCTCCACCCGGGACTCCTGTGCAATGGAATTCCGAAATCACGCTCCAGATCTGGGTGCGAGGCAAGAGGTTCACGACTGCCATTGTAGTTCACTCGCTCTCGTCATTTGTCGAGACACAACCCTGCCGTCACCTGCTATCCGCCCTGATTAGTGTTCCCGGCCCCCTCTCGCCCTTGTCCGATACCATCTGCAAAGTCAAGGGCAGTGGTCACATCTGGTGCCAGTCACCTGTCTGCTCACCGACGGTGAAGGCCATCTCCTCTTCCCTTGCGAGCCGCTCTCTCCCGTCTGAGATGCAAAGTCCCCCGGCCGCGTTAATAAGCAGGTAAAGAGCGAGGGTGTCACCTTACGGCACCCCTGGTGATATCGTGATGAGAGGAGTAAGCTAAGCCTCTGCCCTGGTGTGGATGTCGCTGATTGTGTCAGCCAGTTTTGTTAGCCGTGCAGCAAGTCCCCACAGCAGGTCTTACCCATCTGGCAGTGTTCCCTGGAGACTTCTTAAAATTAATAACTGAGCCAAGTGTTCCCTTAACTTTTATCCCTTAACTAGGCACAAGCTCGGATCTCTGCAAAAGCACCCCCCCCCATATAATTTTTTTTGCTTATTTTCAATGGCTGCCGGACACACAATTACAGCCCTCACAGAGGTCTCCAACCCACTTTAATTTCAATTTAACCACGTTCCCTTACCAGCGAATCTTAATTTAATGCATTTTAATCTTCTGCAGTTCCATATTACACTAATTATAATGATTGCGCTTAATCACCATAATAGCCTATCATTCCAATCATCCCCTTTTTTGAATAGCTCTGGAGAAACCGAAGGGTCAGAGAAAATGAAAACGATGCTTCAGTGAGCGGATTGGAGGCATGTAATTGCAAAGATGACACGCGTTCTTACATCCCGAACAGAGAGGCCTCTCTTTGCAGCAAGTGATTGCCTGCCGTACACTTTGCCCTTTGACCTTTGTGTAATGGCATTCCTGATTAGACCTACATGAAACAGACAATACTGTTGCTAAACTAAAGATTTCAATCAGATGGTGGCTTTTACCTAACAGATCCCTCAGAAACAAAATGACTGAGCTTGAACAATACCCAAAAAACATTTACAATAGTTTGAGCCCATAATAATTTTAACAATAAGTAAATATTGTGTGAGAGTTAAGTTAAAAGACACGTACATCAGCATCAGAGATTTATAAATAAATCTACTTATGAAGAGCTACCTCTGCTTAACAGGTGTGCCATGAAGTACTCTGGATAGTATTGCATTGCAAATTATAAATGACAATTCCTCTACTTTAAAGTAGCACAAAATAATAAGAACAATCACAAGTAATTGCACTGATACTTGTTAAAGCCAAGTAAAAACCCTGTCATGTCAATAATTAATCAGAAGCATGGACCAATGTTAGTATGATATCATGATGAACAAGCACACTTTGATCCAATCAAATGAAACATTACATGTAGAACACAGAGGACAGGAGGGAAAAAGGTGCATACAGTATATACCCACATGTCAGAACAACAAAGTGTAGGTTTTCTATACAGCTTACTTTGCAAAATAACACTGCTGTAGATTACAGTTCATGTGGACATAACTTGATATGTTTCCTTTAATCAGTAGTATTAGTAGCAGAAGAATTATCGACAAATGAGGTGTAGAAAAATATTACGTTTAGGAGGGAGATGATGCAATCCTGTACGTTTTTGCATGCTGCGGTCAGAGTTTCTCCTCAGCATCCTCACGTGGATAAGCACCATTACAGTACCATTACAGTACCATTACATTGCATAGGGAGAGAGGAGGCATTTGGGACTTGTTCATTAACAATATTTCAAAACAGGAAAAAAAAACATACCCATATCAAAGAACATACAAGGAATTTTAAAAACCTCACCCACTGTGTGTACATAGGCATTTATAGTGTATGTATGGTTCTACAGGGAATCATCGGTGCTTTTATCCTGACAGAGGGGAGGAGGTGGGTGAGGGAGGGTTTGGGAAGGGGTAAGAACAGAGCTGCAGGTCTCTCAGGACAGCGTGGGCAGCACCCAAGTGCTGTAACCGCTCCACACCGTGGGTTTCTCGGCTGCGTCTGGAAGTGAGATTGCTCCTTCACCCCGGACAGCAGACAGGCCAATCCCTGCGGAGGGTACCAGAGGTTCGGTGGTGGAGCGATCTGAGCGGCAACCCCTCTGTCGACGTGCTTCTCCAGGGAGACAAAACAGGCAGGCACAGAACACAAAAACAACAACGGGGGGTCGGGGTGGGGAGGGGGTCAACCAACTGAAAAATCAAGAGCTGGAAACAGAGGAGACCCCTGTTGGAGTTCATGTACATTCTTGGCACAGCCCAGGAACTCCTTCATGTGCTGACTGTTTCTTTGCATAGTGGGAGATCAGCTCACTGCAGGGAATGGAGGTTGGTCAGTGGTCTTAACACATGCCAGATGAGTGAAGGAGCTGTGGCCTGTCAGCTACTGGCTCCTCTTGATGTGAAGAGTGTAGAAGGCCCAGGGCTCTGGGACATAGATGACACCAGGGTACTTCCTGCGCAGGACTGTGTCAGTCCACAGACAGACCACCCAGACAGTCACCAACCCCAGGGCTATGGAGAAACTGTAGAGCAGGAAGAGCCCGTTGCTGTCGGGGACGAAGCCCTTACGCTTCTGGTGCATCACAGTGGCTGTCATTGCAAAGAAGGTGAAGATGAAGAGGATGAAGATCTGGCCCTCTGTCACCAGATACCTGAGCAGAGAAGAGCGGAGACTGAGGGGACCTGTTGTGCCACTCCCACAGACTGACAGACTGACTGACTGACTGACTGACTGACTGACTGACTGACTGACTGACTGACTGACTGACTGACTGACTGACCGACCGACTCACTCACTCACTCACAAAGCAGGGTAGCATAGAGGTAAGGAGCAGGACTTGTAATTGAAAGGTTGCTGGTTCAATTGCCCCCTGGAGCACTGCTGCTGTACCCTTGGGTAAGGTACTTAACCCACATAATTCCAGTAAATATCCAGCTATATAAATAGATAACATGTCAAAAACTGGAACCTATGTAAGTTGCTCTGTATAAGAGTGTCTGATACATTGGAAATAATGTAATGTAACGCACACACAATGCCTAGCTCCAAGAGTAAATCTCAGCATTTTTTTCTTTTAAATTTTTTGTTACTTCTTTACTTTTGGAAAGCTTTAACTCTTGCAGGTATATACACTGATGAGCCAAAACATTATGACCACCTGCCTAATATGCTGTTGGTCTTCCGTGTGCCACCAAAACAGCGCCGACCTGCCGAGGCATGGATGCTACAAGACCCCCAAAGGTGTCCTGTGGTATCTGGCACCACAACATTAGCAGCAGATCCTTCAAGTCCTGTAAGTTGCGAGGTGGAGCCACCGTGGATCGGACTTGTCAGTCCAGCAGATCCCACAGATCAATCAGATTGAGATCTGGAGAATTTGGAGGCCAGGGCAACACCTTGAACACTTCATTATGTTCCTCAAACCATTCCCAAACAATGTGTGCAGTGTGGCAGGGTGCATTATCCTGCTGAAAGAGGCCACTGCCATCAGGGAATACCATTGCCATGAAGGGGTGTACCTGGTCTGCAACGATGTTTAGGTAGGTGGCACGTGTCAAACTGACATCCACATGAATGGCCGGAGCCAGGGTTTCCCAGCAGAACATTGCCCAGAGCATCACACACCCCCCACCGGCTTGTCATCTTCCCACAGTGCATCCTGGTGCCATCAGTTCCCCAGGTAAACGGCGCACACGTACACGGCCATCCACGTGATCTAAAAGGAAACGGGACTCATCGGACCAGGCAACCTTCTTCCACTGCTCCAAGGTCCAGTTCCGACACTTGCATGCCCATTGTAGGCACTTTCAACGGTGGACAGGGGTCATCATGGGAGCTCTGACTGGTCTGCAGCTACGCAGCCCCATACGCAGCAGGGTGCGATGCACTGTGTGTTGTGACACATTCCTCCCGTAACCATCATTAAAACTTTCTGTGACTTGTGCCACAGTAGACCTTCTGTCGGTTCAGACCAGACAGGATAGCCTTCGTTGCCTTCGCGCATCGATGAGCCTTGGGCGCCCAACACCCTGTCGCCGGTTTGTGGTTTGTCCCTCCTCAGACCACTGTTGGTAGGTACTCACCACTGCTGACTGGGAGCACCCCACAAGCCTTGCCGTTTCAGAGATGCTCTGACCCAGTCGTCTGGCCATGACAATTTGGCCCTTGTCAAAGTCGCTCAGGTCTTTCCTCCTTCCCATTTCTCCTGCATCCAACATGATGAGTACAAGAACTGATTGTTCGCTTACCATCTAATCTACCCAGACCTTGACATGTGCCCTTGTTTGGAGATGATCAACGTTATTCGGTTCACCTGTGAGTGGTCATAATGTTTTGGCTCTTCAGTGTATAACCTTATCTCCCATGCAATAGAGAACTTGTCATCAAAGTTCAGGAAGGCAACCAATACAGCAATAAAGTGAAACAAAAATGACATCAATACTCCACATAATTAACTCTCTGGACCTACAAAGTAAAGAAAACTTTAACTCCGGTAATCGGATAACAGCTCAGTGTGCTTAAGTCTGTCACATAGGTCCATTAGTCGCTTTGTGTTTTCTTTGCGGTAATTCAGGTGACGTCTGCCAAAGGCAACCTTCATTGTGAAGGATCACCATAACACCCTCCAGTCCTCCTTTAAGAACATTGTC
>CM032881.1:6525456-6560456 GCA_019176425.1 Megalops atlanticus
TAGTGTATAAGTTGTGCTTTTGGATGAGAGAAAAAAAACTTCCAATGTTTAAAGGGGAAACATGATGTTGAGAGACTTGGTGGAAAAAAAAGACACCAATCAAGTACTATCTGTCTATAGTATTCAATAAAATGTTTGACAGCATTATTTTTTCTGCAAATCCACTTAAGACAGGGCTGTTTAGTGGTTTGAGTGGACCTTCAGGTCAGATATTCAATGAACATTCTGAATACCATCGTAATACCTTCCAAATACACTTCAATCATGTACACGTCATCCTTATGCATATACTACCAATTACCAAGATTCAATTACTTGGCAGCAAAAGGGAGAGAAAAAAAAAACTGATGGGGAGAGGGGAGGAAACAACTTATAAAGCACTAATAAGGAAAACTTTCTTTTTCCCAGCTATACAGACTTGAATACATAAAATAAGAACTAACCACTGGACAGATTCAATGCGTACAGAAAGGTACCTTTATTCCTAACAGTTAAACTTTGTATATCGATTTTACAGCATGTGCTTTCATTACTGAAAAAGTGCCTCACATACATTATTGTGCGGCTATATGATTTAACTATACTTTAAAGTGGAAGCACTTTGTTGAATTTGCAAGGGAAGATGAGTTAGTTGATCAAACCTAGTGTGAAACGCAGACGCTTGAATAGCAGAGTTCTGCCGCTTTCGCATTGTAGCCTGCATTCTTCCTTCCAGCAGCGCAACGAAGATTCTCTCCTCGGTGACTGGTAACTTCCTCCTCCCCCCTCCTCCTCCGTCTACGCCGCAGTCCCGGGCTCGCAGTCCAGCCTCAGTGAGCACATAAAGCTAGTGAATCCACACCGGCAACTTCTCGCCCCTCAAAACAACCCAGAAAATGTACTTTTTGTCCACAAACGGTTGTTTCTTCAGGGTTGCTCCGGTCTCTCGTCTCCCTTAGCGTTACTTCTAACTACACTGTTTACAGAGTAGCGAACATCACTGTCAGTATAACCCAACGATACAGATTGACTAGCCGTAACATTAGAAGTAGTTTCTCTTACACTTCACTACGCTTTTAAATACAGGCACCGATACGTGATATTCCTCTTCTCGTCAGAGTGCGGCTCTGAAAATAGTCGTAATTTGTCACAAGAGCAACCTCTGCCACGAGCCGAATGTGTGTATCAACAGCTCTGAAGCAACAGTGTATCTTGGAGTGGTAAAGTTGAATTATCCTTTAAAAGACTGAAGCGCCGTAATGTCCACGGTTGCAAGGGCTGAACAATTAAGAGCACACACTTATGTGCAGACTAAAATTAAACAGAGTTTCTTTCAGCTGAATGCACACGGCACGAGTTTGTTTTAAAATAAGCGTTTTCAGTTCCTCTTCTGGTATTAAGCTTTATGAAACCGCGCTCTGCCGGATGAAGCCCTGACATCAGAATGTAATGTTTGCGGTTTGCAGATAAACCTTTAATCTCTTTTCACCCACTTTCTGCGGCAGGGAATTAAACAGAGGTGGGCGCAGTGGACAGCTGATGGACATAGGCTATATTAAGCGTCAACGTCAACTAACCTAGCTTATTATTTTTTACGAAACGCACTAATTGAGAAATTGACTGCTTGATACGTGCCCATCAACTAAAAAAAAGCAAACGTTTGGCATAGGCTACACTGAACATTTGTTTAGCCTAACCTCTCACCTATCTAGTCATGATTTAGTTATTAAAATATTTGATAACACACAATTCCGAAGAGAGCATGGATGAAGGAGATAGAACTATGTAATGTGAATCAAACGGCAACGTCAGACTGCAAATATTTAGGCTATACATAAATATCAAAGTAGCCCTTGGTGGGTGGGCACATACACACCTGTACACAAAATAGGAAACTGGACCATGAAATTTGTCAAATATCTGTTATACACGCATCCATTCTTACATTCAACATAATATAAGGCTAGGGCAGGGCAGTGCTGTAATATGACACTTCAACATTATTAATCACCTGTTACACTAATAGTCGATAGTTATTAACCACGCCTCAAATTTGTTTGCCAACTTTTATAAAGGTCGACTGTGTCCCGGACCAGTTGGTTGAGCACCATTTTCTAGTCGGACGTGTTTCTCATACGCACAATAGTTGCTGAGCGTTATCCTGGGCACAGTAGTAGAGGTGAATGATTATCTTGTAGTCACAAACTAACGAAAACATTCCCAGTTAGAGAGAAGGCCAACAGGGAACCTTCAGCTGATATACTGTGTTTAACCAAACGCTGACAACGGCATTCGCGTGAAGAAAACCCCGCTGGTGAATGAACCCAGAGTACTGCAGTCACTGTCCGTTTGCTTCAGGTAACGTTAGGTGCCTGTAGATTTACTGTGAACGGTTAGTTAACTTACTGAAAAGAGACGACAAGCTCAGCTTTCTCTACTGGGGTAATTAGCTATTTATGTGATCTTGTTTAAGGCATTTTAGGTTAGGTATTACGTTTTGGATCATTGTCTGCAAAAGAAAATGGAATTCTAGCTTCTTCCCCCAAAAATCCAGCAATATAGTTTCGTGTGTGCATCGGAGCTTGTGCTGATACTTTAATGGGAGACAAGCTACATTGTGGCGAGGGTAGTGGGCGTTTCTATCGAAGACGGAGGTGCGACTACTGGGTGGGCCTGGATGGAGTTGCTGGCCGGATACGTTTACAAGGCGGCTTGCGAGGGCCGCGCCCTTACACTAGTGGCCCTGCTCCTGAACCGCTCGGTCTCCGAAACCCGTTATTTGCTAAGCTATGTTACCCACCAACCCCTCCAACGCTTAACTCCCCTCCTCATTGCCGCCCAAAACGGACATGAAACAGTTGTGAAGTTACTTCTCGAACACTACCGTGTGGACACCGAGCAAACCGGAACCGTCATATTCGATGGGTAAGTGTCACTGTAACTTTGTTTCTCTTTTTTCCCTTAATTCAGTAATTGTATTGACAAGTTATGTCGCTTAGCATACATTTGCATAGATTTAGAGATAATATTTGCTTTGCTGTACCCCACAGTAGGCCTACATACAACACTCTAGTGTCATTCTATCAATATTGTAAAGGCTCTTCAGTTTACCTCTACTATGAGTATAACATTTACCAATGCAACTTGTAAATAGAACAAAACAAAAAAGAAAATCCCATGTGCAACTACTTTAGGTCTTTTTGTTTTGTCATTTACATTACATTTACATTTATTCATTTGGCAGACGCTTTTATCCAAAGCGACGTACAAAAGTGCAAATAGTGAGCAAACAACAGGCACAAGAGCAAGATGTGTACAGGTCATACAATGCAAATAGTGCTGAAGCTGAGCGCAAGGTCAGTGACGCGAGCCAACTAATCTGAACTAGGATTGCATCTCAAATACAATTACAGAAAAAATGGAGTACCGCTATACTACCTAGGTAAGTGAGCAACAAGTACAAGACAGGAGTCAGATTCTCAACGTCAAAGTTACAATCCTATTTTTCATGATGGGAATCCATTGCTGTTTCAGTGTAGTAACTCTTCTGCCCGTCCCCAGGTATGTATTTGAAGGAGCTACAGCCCTGTGGTGTGCAGCTAGGGCGGGGCACTTCGAGGTCGTCCGCATGCTTGTGCTGCACAAGGCCAACGTGAACCACGCAACTCTCACCAAATCCACCCCTCTGCTGGCCGCCTGCTTCAACGGGGACCTCGACATCGTGCAGCTCCTGGTGGAGCACGACGCCGACATCAGCCTCGTCGACAATTACAACAACACCTGCCTGATGGTGGCCGCCCTCAAGGGCCATGCGGACGTGGTGTGCTTCCTGCTGCACACGGGGGCCGACCCGGACGCCCGGGCGGACGGCGGGGACACCGCCTTGCACTTCGCCGCCAAGGGCGGGCACCTGTACGTCGTCGACGAGCTGATGCACAGCCAAGCCTCCATGACGACCAACGGCGACGGGCTGACGCCCCTCCAGGTGGCGGCAGAGAACTGCAAGGTGGAGGTGGTGGAGCTGCTGCTCACCAACACGGACTGCGACGTCAGGAGTCGGGTGGAGGCCGTGGAGCTGTTGGGCGCCTCACTGGCCACCGACCGCGACAACTACGACCTCGCCAAGGCCTACCTCTACCTGGACCTTGGCATAGTGGAGCGGTACTGCGACCCCGGCGAAGGGCTCGCCAAAGAGGTTCTGCCCCCCATTCAGGCGTACGGCGGGCGGGAGGAGTGCCGCACGCAGGAGGAGCTGACTGCGATCCGGCAGAACAGCATCGCCATGCGGATGGAGGGCCTGATCGTGCGCGAGAGGATCCTGGGCTCCACCAGCTTCGACATGGCGCCCAACATCGTCCACTGTGGCGCCATCTTCGCCGACAACATGGAGTTTGACCGCTGCATCGAGCTGTGGCTGCACGCCCTGGGCCTGCGGCAGAGGGGGAACCACAGCGCCCACAACGACCTGCTGCGCCGCCCAGCTCTTCACCAAGATGATCCGGCTGGGCGTGCCGGTGCTGGCCCGCGATGTGGAGAACGTGCTGCGGCACAGCGTGGCGGAGATCGAGCGCTGCGCCGTGCGGGCGGCCGGCGCGCAGGGCCTGGACCTGCACATCGCCGTGGGCAACTACGACTTCAACCTCTTCACCTCACTCTACCTGGTGGCCGTCTCCACCAAGATGCAGTGCAGCGAGGAGGAGGAGCGCACCCGCGTCAACAAGCTGATCTACAAGCTGCTGCGGCAGGACCCGCGCATCCAGGACGGCTCCTCCCTGCTGCACCTGGCCGTCAGCACCAGCCCGGACGACGACTTCCATACCAACAGCGTGTGCAGGTTCCCCAACGCCCAGGTCACCAAGCTGCTGCTGGACTGCGGCGCCCGGGTCAACGCCGTGGACCTGGAGGGCAACAGCCCCCTCCACATCATTGCGCAGTACAACCGGCCTGTCAGCGACTTCCTCACCCTGCACGCCGTCGTCATCAGCCTGGTGGAGGCGGGCGCGCACATGGACATGACCAACAAGCAGAAGAAGACGCCGCTGGACAAGAGCACCACCGGCGTCTCGGAGATCCTGCTCAAGACGCGGATGAAGATGAGCCTCAAGTGCCTAGCGGCGCGGGCCGTGCGGAAGCACCAGATCGCCTACCGCAAGCAGGTCCCCAAGTCCCTGGAGGAGTTTGTGGAGCTCCACTAACACAGTGAACTGCCATTTGTTTTTTTTTTTTCCTTTTCTTCCAATGAATCCAATGGTGCTGGGCATAACATTTGTTAATAAAACAAGTATTGTTAAATTATTGAAATTGAGAAGAATGAAATGTGAATGTTTGGTTTTTTTTTTTTTTTTTTTGGTTTTGTTGCTTTAACATGGCTATGTGATCCTTTTTGTTTTGTATTCTATGTTTAAGTACCAGCACTTTAGAATGGCATGTCCTTCTCAGTAAATTGTCATTTGCCTTGATGCCTACTTAACAGTCGGGGAGGGGGGGTGTATTGTGATTGTACTTTTGCAGTGAATCCCAAAGAAATGTATATAGAAATGTACATAAGAAATGTATATAACAGAGCTTTAACACCTGACCAAACCCAGCCTGACACGGGTAACAATTATGCAGTATTTGTTCCAGGGCTTATGAAATTATGGAGACAAAAAAAAAAAATCAAAAAAACAGTTCACAGAAAGCAGTTCTTTTGATTTGCGATTTAGCTTCTTTTGTTTAACGCCCTCATGCCTGTTTTAGTTGTTCAGACCTGTTGTGTTAATAGTGGAATAAAGGATACCCTGTGGACCCTGTAAATGGTGTGTGTTTGTCTGAGATGCGGAGCTCTGGGACGCAAGGAGTGTGCTGGGCTCACTGCCCAGCCTCTGGGAGCGCAGCCAGCCCGGTCTGTGGGGGAGGACCTGTGCATCATTCAGGAGATACTCTTTATGTAATGCACTCTTTATGTAGTACTTTATTCATGTATCTCATGAGTATAGTATTGTGGTCATTCCTCTTCTGTTTAATACATGATTGCCATGAACATGATTTTTTTTTTTTTTTTTTTAAATACCCTCTTTTCTGGTTTCTAAGGTGGCAGTTGCTCTTAAGTTGGAAGCAACTTAAGAGCAACTGGGGCTTGGGATGGGTACAGTCTTCTGTGCGCCACCCTGTCTCTAAGTGGGCAGGTGTTTTGGGCCTGTTTGTGTGGAGCTCTGGCCTAGCTGTGGGGGTTTATTGAGGACTCGGTTTCATTCATTTTCATCCATGTAAAGACTATCTGTTCATAGTTTCATTTTTTCCATTTTCTTCAAAAATGAGCTGTCAGAGATTACCATGGAAACATGAAAAAGTCCATTTGTTTCCACATCTCTTTAATACCTTTTATTTTTTGACATTCTGTAGGGAATGTGGTGAATTTTAATGGTGGTAATGCTTTTGTAAGACTTTGGCTTATATGGCTTTGATCTTGGTTTCATAGCTGGAAAAACACGCTCTGTGCTTTAAACATTTAGTAAGTGTAATATTTCTCTCATGTGCCTCTTTCAGATATCTACTCATCCCAGCAACACAAAGCCTGTCTCTGAGTGCGAAGTCTTCTGCATTTACATCTCTTTGTTTGCAAGTTAATGCAATAACATGCACTTAGTTGCTTATTTATGTTACCTGTGATTTTGGGGTTCAGCTCAGGCAGCATTATAACCCATGTGGTTATTGAGTTTGGTTACAGGTGTGTTCTACATTGCTAGCAGTTGTAGAGTATGGCTTGCACTACAAGTTCATGACTGACTCATCACACAAAGCAGATCAGTTAAAACCATGTTACTTCAGACAGTAACATCATTATCAGAGTTACCAGTGTTTCTGGGATCGTGCAGGACTGCTGTTTGTGAATTTCAAGAATGGGCTTCACTCCCAGTTGCTCAGTAACTACAAGCTTTAACATTTTTTTTTTATTCAGAGTCATAAACATATTTACACTTCTTGCAAGAGCAAGATGAAGAACAGAGGCATGGGATACCAGGCGTACACTCTGTTATGTGTTGACTGCGCAAGACTTTGAAATGACACTTCTTAAAGTACTTCTGCTATCTACAGTCTTCTGGAAACCCCAGGTCAGTCCACCTTCAACACTTCCAGAAGGAGCAGTACTTAATGACAGAACTGTACAATGTGCATACCCTTTCATCAAGGCTACTTGTTCAGGTGCAAAGCATGTCAAGAGAACAAAATGTCTAATACAGAAAATAAACTAGTATTGCCACACTGCTATAGTTACAGGGTAATGCCACAATCCTTGTGGGAGTACAACACAATGATAACATTAAGTATAAAAGGTATAAACTGGACTATTTACAACATTCAAGTTTGTCTTTATAAAACAAAAGTGCATTAACATGAAGTGTGATTGAAGTTCTTTAAAAAACATTAAGTTGAAGATCTTTGTAAATCCATGATTAAAGTATTAAACATTTCTTCACCAACAGAAAACTATAGGTCACTACACAGGCTAGATCAGGATGCCAGTTTCTGGGGGGTTAACGATGGTGTTACTGTCCAAAATGTCACATAGCCTCCTTTGTGCTGAAGAAACTATCAATTTGCTGTAAATGCTGAAGGACCCAACATGCCTATTCCATTGCCTGACATCAGTGTTCCACTGCTTCGTTCCATAGGCACTGAAGTGGAGATAACTCTGGCTGTCTGTGCATCCTTTTCTTCCAAAAAAACCCATTATTTGCTAGGAAAACAGGACTTGGAGTAATGGTGCTGTCTTTATTAATGTTTCTTTCTTCAAATCCCTCTTGTGGTTTTAGGATGTGCTTTTATGTTTTGAGGTGATGCGGTTCTTGTAATGTTTTTTCTTTTACTCTTTTAAAAAGAATGAAAAAAGCCAATGATTCAAATTTGCAAAAGATGTTTCGCATGACGATAAGGGTGGCTGTTACCATGATAACAGCTGTCTGACACACCAGGTAGAGTATGAAGCTTCTGCATGATAGAAGTACCATGACGGATTTCAAATATTCCGCCACATTCAGCTATGAGATGTCAAGTGAGTGAACCTCAGCAAAGGTCTACTGAAGGTGGGCGCTGATTGATCCTGAGGTGTTGAGTAGGCGGGCTCAGCAGCGCAGAGGCTGGATTTGATTGGCTGTGAATTGTTGTAGAGGGTACAGGTTCCCTGGTGCACAGAGCAGTAATCTCTCTGACTGTCCAGAGCCCCTTTTTGTGGGCTCTGCCTTTGCGATGGTCCCTGAGTGCTTGGGTCAGCTCACACCTGCGCAGTGGCCTGCGTTACCGCTCCTCTGCCACCTTCCCGTTCGCCTCCTGCTCCACCTCCTCCCGGCGCTTCTGCCTCTGGAAGAACCCCAACTGGGAAGGAGGAGAACAAAGGGGGTGCAGGAATAATTACACTGTGTTACATGACATTACTGGCATTTAGCAGACACTCTTATCCTGAGCGACGTACATCAAATACAGTTGTTGTTTTTTTTTTTTACAATGTTATCCACTTATACAGCTGGATATTTACTGAGGCAATTGCGGGTTAAGTACCTTGCCCAAGGGTACAGCAGCAGTGCCCCAGCCGGGAATTGACCCAGCAAGCTTTCAGTTACGAGTCCTGCTCCTTAACTGCTATGCTTCACTGCCACCACAGTGTGTTCACAGGGTGTGAAACTGTCTACAGCACTGTCCAACATGAAGCCCCTTGTGAAGCAGTCACCGTCTAGAGGAATAAAGTGTCTACCAGAGCCCATGAGAGGGCTGTATGATGAATCTGCACTGTAAAGCACAGGCTGGAAGGAGGACACAGCACAGACTGATGAAGGCAGTGTAACAGAGTGGTAAGGAGCAGGATTTGTACCTGGAAGGTTGCCGGTTCAATTCCCCACTGGGGCATTGCTGCTGTACCCTAGTGCAAGGTACTTAACCCAGAATTGCCTCAGTGCATATCCAGCTGTATAAGTGGATAACATGTAAATTGTGACCTATGTAAGTCGCTCTGGATAAGAGTGTCTGCGAAAATGCCAATAATTTAATGCAATGTAATGAAATATTTGACTATGGAGACTGACAGTCGAGGCGCAACACATACGGCAGTAAAGTGCAGTGAAGCAGAGTCGAGGAGCTGAGTGATAGGTCAGAGCAGCAGTTAGCAACAGCGTGGCAACGCATCCTCCCTCAGTGGAGAAGAATAAAGAGTCTGCACTATGGTGTAATGGAGCAGAATTAAGTCAGCAGTGATGGCGTGCAGGATAGTTTCTTTGGAGAGGAACGGAAAGACTGACTATGCAGGATGGTATAGTGGAGCAGAACGAAGCCAGCCGTACTGTAATGCCGTGTACTTCGGAGCAGAACGGGGGAAAACCGCACAGTACGACATGAGACAGCCACAGCTGGAAAGCATAAACTCCGCTGCAACGGGGAGGAGATGTCCCCCAACCCGAAGATGTAATAATATTTACAGGGATGAGCTGAGGTGCGGTTTTGCGGCTTGCGGGAGCGGGAGGCCTGGCTTACCTTCCACAGAGCCAGGATCAGCAAGGCCAGCAGCAGCAGCCCCCCCAGCGTACTCCCAATAATAATCCAAATGGGAATCCTGTAATCTTCCTCTTTCCTAATCTCCAGGATTATCTGGGGAAATTAAACACAACACAAGACATGGGACACGGACACAGGCCATCTGCTCTCCTTCGGCTGGGACGGTTACCCGTCCATTTACGCGTCATGAATTTGACGGCAGTACCGTTTTGTACCCTTGGTGTTTGGCATACAGTAGTCTATTCCTTGCACCAGAGAACAGTTTGCTTGAAATGTTATGGCACTCTCTGGATGTGAGTACACAGCTAGCGAGAGGCAATGGAGGTCTGAAAGCCAGGAATCAAATTAAGTGGAACATTTTATGCTCTAGAGGGAAAAAAATATATGAATCTTTCTCAACAACATTTGGAGCCTCTTAGTATGGCATTTTCACAGCTTTGCAGAGATTCCATATCGCAAGTGATGCATTTTACATCTGCTGAGCGTTTATTTTCCATCAGAGTTTGTGCTGCCTGCTCCTCTGGTTTTCAGCCAAAAGGAGCACGCTGCACCAGAGACCAACGGTCTCCAAGCGCTGACATCCATGTCTCAAGATAAGTGCTGTGCAACTTCCTACCAGCGGGTGGCAGCACAACCCTATAGCCGAACAAATGCAATGTCCCCGTGCTCCTCTGGTCCTTTTGGTCCGTAAGCTCGGCTGTATATGCTGTGTGCTCTGATACCAGACTTTAAAATGAAATTGAGAGCAGCTTATGAAGGTAAAGGAGAAATAGATCTGACCAATCAAACTGTAAGGCTCTGGAAGGTGTGGTGGAATCTGGCTTTGGGGTAACAGCCGTAGAGCCGGTAAACTCACACGTCTCACTGGCTTCTCCTCATTCAGAAACATGGGGCTGGAGGGATCCAGCTCTATTGAGGCGGTGGTCACTAGGTCCAGGGTCTTAAACTTCACCTGCCAAGATTGAGGTTAGAAACGAAGATGTGACACTCAGGGCTTAAATGCCACTACCTGAGACTGGGAGAGTCTAAGTCTGGCAGCAGCTGCAGTGGACAGGTCAGTGTTTCGAAAGCTGTGCTGGACACTCACCGCATGCAGGGCCTGGAGGTGGAGGAAGCCAGCGATCCTCACGCTGATCTCCCTGTAGGCTGGCAGGTTGACGCCGCACTGGATGGGAATGGTCATGGAGTTGGAGGGATTCTGCAGGGAGAGCACACGCAAACATGCCTTAGCTGGGGATTTCGAAAAAAAGAGCATGCCTGTCTCAGAACATTGAACAACTGCAGTTAATAAGAGGGAATCTGATTAAGAGAGCTGTCAATCAATAATTAACTTTTTAATATAAACACACACATAGACACAAACATAGTCAGACAGATAGACAGATAGACAGATGTTAGATTTATAAATGTATGTAAATATATGTATACATAAATATGTATGTGTGTGTGTGTGCATATTTTTTTGTTAATTGTCATTTTGTTTGCATACTTGTGTGAAAATTGCTTTGGCAATACTGTACATCTGTGTGGTCATGCCAATAAAGCAAGTGTGAATTTGAATTTACAATGAAAGTGGTCTGGGGGGCAGGAGTTTACCAGCTGTGGGACGTGGGACAGATCTTCCGGAGACACCCGCCTCTGGAAAATGTGCTTCGGGGGGGCGCAGCGAGAGCTGTCTGTCTGAAAACCAAAGTGTTGTCAGGGACACAAGGCACGCTGTCACTCTGTGACAGAGCACCTATGACGGTGCCAGAACTGTGTAACAACAAATCACATTCAAACTCAAAATGCATTACTGCCCAGTCACTCAAAACCAAAATCGTAACACAGAAATGATGAAATCTTAATTGGTTACAGGAGTCCAGTCAGTCTGACAAGCAACACGCAATGTAGGAGCTGTTGCATTATGATGACAGGTGCACATAGATAGTTCATTTCTGTTAATTACCACTGTAATTATTGTCAAGGTGTTCCACTCCGGTTTCTTTGGCACGTGGAGTCCCCTTACCTGATCAATGTAGAAGTCTGTAATGTGCAAGAGCTGATTGCCACCCTTTGTCACTTGGGGGATTGCAATATTCAGCCGCAAGTCTTTCACAGGGAAAAAGCCCAGGTTCTGGATCTGCACCATCAAACAGGAGGAGACACACAATACTGTAATGAATGATTTCCTATCATTTCCTATTGTGAAGTAAACATAGCTACAAAAGTACTGCAGTCAAAACAGTAATGTCAATAACACAGTGTATAGTGGATGCAGCGATACAGGGTACTGCCTCCTGACGTTGGTGAAAGGGGATGCTGGCACTCACTCGGAAGGTGAAGTTGAAAGGAGGGCCAATAGTGCCAGGCTTCTCCACGGTGTCTGCTTTGATCTCATAGCGGGAGGGGTTGGAGTCCCTGGTGGGGAGGATGGCAATGGGTAATGGGTAAAGTATTCTGGGTCTACATTCACAAATTGGAATGGACAGGATTGGACTGGCGAGAGGATCTCAGCTGATCAGTTGGAAGAAAACACGTAAGAGTGAAGAGTACCTTGTGAAAAGGAGGTCGGCTTCATATTTCAGCTGATGAAAAATGTCGTTGGAGTTGTCGTCCGGTTCCATGTCCTCCCCATCACTGCACCACACAGGACAGATATTTAAAAGTGGGTTTAACAGCCTTTGTGTTTCCAGAGTGTATCCACAGAGACATTCAAAGGTGGTGAGTGGTGGCGTCAGTTCATCACATGATCATCACATGACATCACAGAAACAACATTGCTATGAATATTCCCCTCACTCATGTCACACGGTCACATGCTTAATCTTTGTCTTCAGGTGCCCCCTTTAGAAATGATGTGGAATTAGGCTGCTCTAGGGGGTGTTAATCAGTGCTAATGAGGTGCTTTCATGCACAGGTGAGGGCCCTCTCACCTGCTGGTCTCTAGGACAACCCTCACATGATCCAGGAACGTGGAGCGGCTGAACTCAAACTCCAGGCGGAAAGATACCTGTGGCAGGTGAGGAAAGGAACGCACATCTTTATACCAACACAGCCTGACTCACACGCCTGAACACGGGCCAAACACAAACATAGCGCCTACCTACCACAGATACTAATACTGAGAAAATGTGACTGCTTTAAACGTGCATATGGGATGCTGGGAAAGTGGAGGACTGAGTGGAACCCCCAGCAGGGTGTAGTCATCCTGTTGACACACTACATCCAGCTCTGAGCTGGCTTTCCGCTGCCTCCAACAGCAATACAACCCTGATGTACTGCAGGCTTACAGACAGAAGCCAGCAATAACCTGCAGAGAGCTTCGGAATAGCCTGAAGATCACATGCCAGCCAACGCCTCCGCTGCTGACCATCAAGACCAAAACAATTTATGCTCATTATACACATCTCTCTGTAGTAACAAACATGTCACATACGTCTCTGAACTCATCAAACACACAGATGTACAAGAGCAAGGAATGAAATCCCCTAACTATGCGCACAGCGATGCAGTCACAGCTGCACAGCAACACAGACAGTTAGCAAAACACAAACACGCACACGCATGTGCACGCGCACACACACACACACACACACACACACACACACACACGGACACATGCACACTGATACATATGCACACACACACACATGCAGCCATCTAAGGGGATGCGGCTGTATCTCCATGCTAATACCCATGCATTACTAATGCTAAGCCACATTCATCAGAGCAGACAGAGACAGAGTGGAAACAACAAAGGGAGTAGCAGCATTTATTTCCTGTCCTCCTCTCTCATTATTCTCAGAAATTCCCGATGGACGCCTGCAGGGCAAATAGGAATTTCGGGGTGAAGTATCATTTTTGCAAAGTTATGCGTTCAGTGCTGTCAGAGCAGAGACACGCAGGGCCACTGGTTCGCATGCTGTTTCAGAGGAATGCAAACTCTGCATACCCCTGACCACAATGATCATGCACTACAGGGCCGCGTGAGTATATGCGCGGGGCTTGCAGGGAGGGTGAGCTGCTGTAGCCCAGTTCCCTGTTCAGCGTAACAGCCTTGGAAATCATCACAGTGCAGAATGTGGGCACTGGCTCTGTCTCTGCTGTGTGTTCTGGCACAGAGAGGAATGGAAATTCACTAGAACAGAGCAAGCGTCTCCTGCCTCTAACGCAGCTCTCATGCGCTGCAGTCTTCCACCAGGCAGGTGGGATTGAAAAAGGGGAACCGAGACCCTGCTCTCTGGAACTCTTCAGGGGTTTACCTCTCACATATTATGTAACATTTACATCTAGCTGAAGCTGGAAATCGATCGTAGGGTTTTGTGGAGGAAAAATTCCAGTAGGTATTTTGAAATACACTCAAGCCTTAAGACTCAAGTGTTCTGCAGAACGAACGAAGCAAACAGCATGTAAAGCACTTAAGATTTATATTTAGATTTAGACTGCCTGATTTGAATGAATGGTACTTCTAGCCAAACACTGTCCTTGGTTTGTTTTCCCCACAGAACCATCACGATTCCTTTTATAAAGGATGCTCCTGGTAACCTCCCTTTAGTGTCAAACGAACACATAACATTCTAAATCATGATAGCAATGCTCTGAGTTATGTAGGGCACTCATTTCTAGTACAAACTGTTTAGCGCTGAATGTATTTTTGTTGCTGAGTTTTGAAAGTTATTCTAGGTCAATCAGTGGCGGCAGATTTTCAGTTATTCTGGGTCAATCGGCGGGGGCAGATTTTTGTGGCTTCTCATTGAAAATGTGGCTTCTGCTCAATCCCATGGGTTCTCAAGGCAGGGACGCCATTCATGTTTATGTTGAAAATAACTGACAGCGGCGTGAGTTCGGTGCGGGTCCTGACCCTGTATCATGCTTAAAGAACCCTCTGCAAAAAAAGATCCCGAGAGTCTGGCCCTTGTTCAACCTTTAACGACTCAAATTAACCACTCATCTTATAAATGGGGCTGATTTGGTCCCCAGAGTTTCGGGTCCTGTTGAGAAATTGACCCTTCAAGCACTGCCGATTGACCGCATTTAAACAGGGGAGATGACTTTATTGCTTCTGCAGTGTTGTGCCTGGCAGGGAGGAGAGGGGGTGTGGGTTACTTTGGGCAGCGTGACAGGAGAGGAGGAACGGAGGTATTGATTGTGCAGACGGTGTGATAGCGGGTGGGGGCGGAGGGGGTGGTGGTGGGCGGATGGGGGGATGTGGTTACTATGGCGATGTGGTGGGAGGCGGGAGGGAGGGGAGCTCCCACGTCTGCAGATCAGCACCATGTGTCCCTGCAGCTGTGGGTCTGGAGCCTGACCCGGCCGGTAATCACCTCCACGTGTCTCCTGCATACAGTAAATCGTCACCCTGTCCTCTCCCCCCTCCACCCGCAGCCCCGCTCGCCCTCTTTCCTTACCCGTCACACCTCTCACTTATTTACTGCCATCACATCCGCCTTCACCAGTGTCCCCTCAGAGCAACACAACACATTTAGACCCTCTCTCCCGGTCCCTCCTCGATAATCCACACCACCTTTTGCCGGGCCTCGCTGTTTTTAATAACTATAACTCACTTGATTCCGCACAAGTTCACCGCAAACTCTGCCCACGGAGAACCCCCACCCACCCCCGGGTTTTAGGATTCAGAAGCCTTCAGATTTATTGGAAGACAAAAGAGCTTGAGCAAGGCATTAGTACTCTGAGAGGATGGAAAATAGAGGAGGACGAAGAGATCAGGTTTCCATGTAGCGCGGCTATACTCTGAGCCTTGGTGCTCAGCCCCCTTGGTGTGTCACGTAGAGAGGGGCAGAAATGCTCGGGGTTCCGGGTACGAAACCATATATAAACCCTACGAACAATGTCACTGAAATACGCTGTACTAATGATTGGTATGTTTAATCAGGTGTTGAGGAACGCGTATTTCACACGTCCGAGGCAGTTGGACAACGTTTGAAAGCAACGGGAGGCTGGCAGGGGTTCAAAAGCAACAGGAGAGTTGTGCAAAAGTTCCGTTACACGTCCCCGTCTCCGCTCTCCCCTGCACGTATGACCCTCTCCGTGTCACATGCCGAGGGCTCTTTCTCTTCCCTACAGGCGAGAATGGGCCAAGGAAACCTCAGCTCGGGCAGGCCCGCGACAACATGCTCGCTCCAACTCACCTGAGCCTGGGAGTTCACCTCTAACTCACCTGAATGTGGGACTTCATCCCTAACTCACCTGAGTCTGGGAGTTAATCTCTAACCTACCTTAGTCTGTGAGTTCATTTCTAACCTACCTGAGTCTGGGACTTCATCTCTAACCTACCTGAGTCTGGAGGTTCATCTCTAGCCTACCTGAGTCTGGGACTTCCTCTCTAACCTACCTGAGTCTGGGACTATATCTCTAACTCACCTGAGCCTGGGACTTCATCTCTAACTTACCTGAACCTGGGACTTCATCTCTAACTCACCTGAGCCTGGGACTTCATGAAGGGTGAGCTGACGTTGCAGGACCTCTCGTACCTCGGGCCATCCTCGCCACGGCACTCTATGTTGACGTCAGAGCTGTCCTGTGTGCAAGACAGAGAGGTGTTGGGATAGCGCCTCTATACCAGGGGCAAGCAAATACAGATCAATCTGTCCACCCCTTGGGCAGTGTCTCTGAGAAATGTCAAGCCAACATGAGCGCCAATGAGAGCCGGAAGTCTAATCGGCTGACGTGATACAAGCATTCATCAGTCAGGGAAAGTGTCTTAAGTATTAAACAGAGAATACACTCAAAAATAGCTGGAATGTCAAATGCTGTTGTGAAGAATGTGGAGATTTGTAATTTTGAATATCAATAATATTTGAGATCATAATATATAGTATCTGCTCTCATGTGGTTGCCTAGTTAAACAGGATATCTGCTCCACAGCTCTGTTGAGCCTGGTGGCTGAGGTTCTCCACCTTGACTATGAGGCTGGAGAACTGCAGGTTGGAGCTGTAGGTGATGTCGAGGCGGGCGTTGTAGGCGTTCTCCCCGTGGTTTTCCAGACGAGCGTCCACCACCATCCTCCTCCTCGTCCCCTCGATCACCCGCTGCGATGCCTCTGCTGCCCCCTGCTGGAGGCAGAGCGCCCCCCCAGAGCGCAGCGCCTGTGCACAGAATTGCCTGAGGAGAAGGGGGTTGGGGGGTGAGGGGGAGCCCACAGTCAGAAACTCGTTTGTCACAGCATGCATCAGCATGGAGATCAAGCCACTTCAGACTCACACAGCTCTGAATCACACACACTGAAAGTTCAGCCTGTGAGCAATCAACCTGCACCTGTTTAAATTGTTTAATAACAGTCAGAAGAGGTCTTGTCAATGAGAACATGAATCTTATGATCATTATTACATCCTTTGTGGTCTTCTGGTGAGATGTGCACATGTTCCTGTATGTGTGTGTCTGTATCTGTCATAGTATATGTGTGAGTGTGTGTGTGTGTGTGTGTGTGTGTGTGTTTTAGAGTGTATGTCATAATATACAGGTGACGTGTGTATTTCTGTGTGTGTGAGTGTCTGTCATAATATACATGCGTTTTGTCTGTGTGTGAGGTGTGTGTGTGTGTGTATGTGTGTGTGAGAAGGCAGACTCACCTGCGGTCCAGGAGGTCAGAGCGGCTTTGCAGGACTAGGTCAGGGACGCAGTGGTCATCCTCATCACAGCCATTCCAGAAGGGCAGCTGAAGAAAGAAAGAAAGAGAAAGAAAAAAAGAGAGAGAGAGAGAGAGAGAGAGAGAGAGAGAGAGAGAGAGAGAGATCACCAACCCATTCAGAGTAGCCAGGATGCTGAGATAATCACTCCAAACTGTCACAATCACTGCATGAGGTCATAATCACTCCATGCTGTCACAATCATGCTCCATGCTGTTATAATAACTCCATGCTGTCACTGTCACTCTGTATTGTCATAACACAATAATAAAAAGGGCAGGGAGTCCCTCACCTCAGTCCTGATGGTAGTGGGCCAGCCTTCATCCAGTACCGGGCCCTCCTCAGGATTCTGCAGCCCCACCTCCACAGCAAACACTATAGGCCGGCCGTAATCAGTGGAGTCCTGCAGGAGTCAGGATAAGAGTTAACACTTCCCCTTAGTGTACAAGGCTGCATAATGCAATACAGCACAGCCTGGCAGAGAAGTAAGGACTCTTACACTGCAAAGTACCTCTAAGGGATAACACAGCATTTCTCATTTATCTTTTTTATCGTTTTTGTCCGGTATTAAACTCAGCAGTGTCCTACTCATGAGGGCAGGCCTCTCTAGCGTCTTCATTGCCTGACTGTGTCCTCCATGTGTGACCACAATGGCCAGTACACACCAGGCTCCGCCCCCCCCAGGCAGTATATGCCAGGCTTCCCCTGACCATTACACACCAGGACGTGGAAGTACACGTGCTCGCAGGACTCCTCCCATGGCAACACGCTCAGGTTCCGTGGGTGCTGTCTGTCGCTGTCGTCCAGGACGGCACGGGGGGTGTAGCGTCGCTCGTCAATGAAGGCGCTGTACCTCAGGCCTACAGGTAGGGGGAGACAGTGAGAGCTGTACCTCAGGGCTACAGACAGGGGAAGACAGTGAGAGCTGTATCTCAGGGCTACAGACAAGGGGAGACAGCTGTATCTCAGGGCTACAGACAAGGGGAGACAGTGAGAGCTGTACCTCAGGGCTACAGACAGGGGAAGACAGTGAGAGGTGTTCCCCAGGGCTACAGACAGGGGGAGACAGAGGGAGGATGAAGGTGCTGTACCTCAGGGCTACAAACAGGGGGAGACAGTGAGAGCTGTACCTCAGGGCTACAGACAGGGGGAACGAGAGAGGGATGAAGGGGCTGTACCTCAGGGCTACAGACAGGGGGAGACAGAGGGAGCTGTACCTCATGGCTACAGGCAGGGGGAGACAGAGAGAGGCTGGAGCCAGCACATACCACAGTGCTTCAACATACATCATTACTATGTACCAGAGTACTGAGGTCTGTCATGAGTGCTTACTATCCTTCCAGCTGACAGCACTGAAGCAGCAAACGCAAAACAGATGGAGTACAGACAACCCTTCAGAAACCTATGAATTGATAGTGACCATGGAGATAAAACGGCTCCCTCTATTGCATAATCTCAATCGGGTTTCGACACGGGCTGGATCTGATTGATAAACCAAGGAGGACAGTAATCCCTGAATGAGCGATCTTGAACAATCAAGAGTCCGACGTGAAAAAATCCATTTGCTCCCCAGGTTGACACGTGTATGTCCGCCAGACAAAATTCAGACCCTTCCCCATCAGCCTCTTCCCTTTTTCTGTTTTTTCAGGCACGTCCGATTCATGGCTCTGATCTTCAGAGGGTTGGACACACTTTAAGGACAACAGCGACCGGCGAGAGACGAGAGAGAGGAAGCTCTGGAACTCACTGTTGAGTCTGTCAGATTTTTTTTTCCCTTTAATCTGAAGAGTCTGGGCAGCCGGCACCGACGCGTGAGACCCTGCTCCAAAGGTCACAGAGATGCTCCTGCAGGGTCCAGCTCCATAAAGCGATATCAGGGAAGCGCTGTGTCTGCTATAGTCTGATAGGAACCAGATTAGGGAAGGCATGGGGGGCACTGACTGACACAGTTTAAGCAGAATTTTATTCATCATCTCCTGCTCAAACGTGGATACGGAGTCCAGGGGCTGACGAATTGTAATGAATTAGGATGGCCCTAATTCCAGTCCATGAGGAAAAAGGTTTCCATCATAAAGACAGGCTGATTAGTGCAAACTCATGACCCCAGCACATCAGATGGGAATTAAGGAGAGACACAGCAAGGGGGATTTGCAATAAATATGTTCCTCTCTTACAGGTTGACTCTTCCCTGAGTCCCCCCGATGGCTTTCCCTAAAGGGAGTCGAGAGCTTTCGCCCTGATCCTCTCCCTGCTTGACACATTTTACATGTTTGCCAAAGGTGGTGTGAGGTCACGGTTAGCCTGAAACATTCGCCTGCTCCCATCCACACCCCCCGCCCCCATTTCTCCCTGCCACCGCACACAGCGGAGCCCAAACACAGCAGAGCACCTATTTAAAAACAAACTGTGATCAGCGAGGTCGTGTGTCAAACCCTGGGTGGGCTGCCGCCAGGGCCTCTCTCGGCTCCGTGGTAACTCAGCTGTCTCTTGCAGCGACACCTCATGATGGCACGGTGCAGATCGGTTTGCCTCTGCCACGCTCATGTACCCTGAGGACTGGTACACCGGTGCCCGTCACTGCCAGGGGTGTCACCCTGGTGATTTCTGCCCTAAGGTAATGGAATATGAAGAGAAAACTCTGACGCCCTTGTTATACTACTATACATGTCAGCAATCCATGCATCTATCTGTCGGCAGTTCTCCCATGTGATTGGCTGGCTCCTCTCTGGGGGTACAGAATGCTGATGGAGTGCTCAGAGGCACTCCCATTCCTCCTCTCTGAGGCTGAACCCCCCTCCTAACCACGGGTGCCCCAGGCAGAATGAGTTAGCACCAGCGCGGGTTGACAGGAGGCAACGCGCCGGGGGTCGAAAAAACCGTACGGCGACAGCGCTCACACTCCACGTCGTTTTTCTGCGGTTTACAATCTAGATGAAATCTCACGGGCCCTCATTTTCGGGGGCTGCGTGTTACGAAAACAACACTCGGGGAAAAGTTACTGCATTTTAAATATTGTTTTAAATCTCAAGGCCAAATCTCGGAAAAAACCTTGGCTGAACCGTGCCTTTGAGGACAGTCCTGTAGGGATATTAGTGGTTGCTGTTGTTACAGAGCTCTGCTACAGACAGGCAGCCCCTCTAAACCATGCAGGCGCACAGTCCGAGGAGCGAATGTGAAAGTGAGATCGAGTGGTGCTCATTAAAGTGGCCCCTGTTCTGCAGTGTTAATGAGGCCTGCTGACTTCACTGGGTTTTTAGGCATTCCGAACATTTACCGAAATTCAGAGGGACCCTCCCTGAGAGGAATTGCTTTGTTAGTGTTCTGCTAACACATATTATTATGTTCTATACTGTGGGGGATGAGGCCCTTGGCTATGTCATAAGGGTTACCTATTCATGCTACCTGTCATACACAGCAGCTCCCGGGACATGACCGAAGCCACACAGGTGGGGATGGAAGAGCGAGGGTCATGAACATGAAAATGGGTGGAGCAATTCTGTCCAGCAACTCGTTTGAACCAATCATAGTGTTTTGCTACATCGGTCAAAGGTTCTTGATTGGTTGAAAAAGTCAGTCAAAAAAATTGTCAGTTTACGGTGGCTCCACCAATCATGGCGTTCATGAAGGCCCGCTTTTCCCCCAACTACCCCTATAGGAGGACCAGTGTTTACAGATCTGATGAAGGTCATAGCAGGATTATGTCATTAAAGGTATATATAAAATTTTGTTACATTACTGCCATTTAGCAGAGACCCTTCCAGGTAACAATTTCTTCAACGTTTATATACTATTATCATTTATCTGATGCTCTTATCCAGAGCGACTTACATTGTTTACAGTTTTTTTTTACATGTTATCCATTTATAGAGCTGGATATTTACTGAGGCAATTGTGGGTTAAGTACCTTGCCCAAGGGTACAGCAGCAGTGCCCCAGCAAGGAATCAAACTAGGAACCTTTCAGTTAAGAGTCCTGCTCCTTACCGCTACGCTACACTGCCACCCCACAAAAATATAAAAAGTACATAAAATTTTGATATCCCTATATTTTTAGTTTTATGAATTTGAGTCATATTTCTTCCTTTGCAATACTGAGCAACTGCATAACTTGCAGGCCAAATCCATATCTGTGCAGACTCAAAGCCATGTTAGCATTGGTGACATCACTGTCCTTTCCAGGCAAGAGGGGGATGATGTTTGGGGCTTACCCACTTCCTGTGTTGGGGAGATGGGGGTGGTGGCGGTGACGTTGAGACAGACGATGGCAGACATGCAGGTGACGTCTTTGCCGCCCCTCCGGCAGTCTTTGTTGAACGTGTTGATCTTTCTGGGCTCGAATCTGACGTCTACATGGATGCGGATGACACTGCGAGACCTGGAGAAGCAAACAGAGTGCTATCAGATCCAAGCTTTTGATTCAACTGGACATGTCATAATACATGATCATACATATTACATTACAATTAAATTACATTACAGGCATTAAGGCTTGCATAGGTTACATTTTTTTTACATGTTATCCATTTATACAGTTGGATATTTAGTGAGGCAATTCTGGGTTAAGTACCTTGGTCAAGGGTACAGCAGCAGTGTCCAAGTGGGGAACTGAACCAGCAATCTTACTACTATGCTTCATTGCTACACTACTGCATATTAGACTGTTTCATTTCTCACTTTGTCAGGCAGCCTAGTTAGGGGCAAGTGAAAGGCTGTGTGAGGTGGGCCAGAAATGTGTGTGTGTGTGTGTGTGTGTGTGTGTGTGTGTGTGTGTGTGTGTGTGTGTGTGTGCGTGTGTAGCCAGCTCTCTGTAAGAGAAGTAAGTTGGGGGGAAGGTCAGGTGAGGGATTCCTCACCAGAGAAGCACCGCTGCTCCCAGGGAGCCCACTGCAAGGTCCACCAGCCCATCCTCATTCAGATCCATCTCTCCATGCACACTGCGGCCAAAATACTGCAGACCAGGGGAGAGCTCTGCCGCGCCGATCCTCTGAGAGGGAGAGAGTGACAGAGAGTGTGTGGGAGAAAGAGTGAGAGAGAGAGAGAGAGAGTGTGAGGGAGAAAGAATGAGAGAGAGTGTGTGAGGGGGAAAAGTGAGAGAGAAAGGGAGGGAGGAAGAGAGGAGAGGGAGAGGGAGAGAGCGACCAAGAGTGTGTGAGGGAGAAAGAGTGAAAGAGAGTGTGTGAGGGGGAAAGAGTGAAAGAGAGTGTGTGAGGGGGAAAGAATGACAGAGAAAGAGAGAGAGGGAGAGAGGAGTGAGAGAGAGAGAGAGGAAGAAAGAGGGGGAGAGATAGGGAGAGAGAGGGAGAGAGAGAGAGAGAGGGAGTGAGAGGGACAGAGAGAGGCAAAATTCACACATTCACATCTGTCACTGGACTAATGATGAATGATGTGCAAATGGGCACGCATGTACACAGCGCGTGCTGCAAGCTTCAGCAGTGCGCCCCCTACAGTACCTGCTTGTACTGTCGCTGTATCCTGTCGTGCTCCCCGTAGAAGACGTAGATCGCCCCCCGATGGTCGTCCTCCAGCGGTGCACCCACCACCACCTCGCTGTAGGAGTCGCCGTTGAGGTCCGGGACCGGCGCCAGCGAGGAGCCAAAGCGAGAGTTCTGCCCGCGGTCAGAGATCTGCAGCGCCCCCTCCAGGACAAAGTCGCTCTGAGAGACGGAGAGCAGGCGGCCAGTCAGGAGTGCTCAGTGCAAGGATGAGATGAGACATACGTGCACATGCGTGACAATCTGAGTCCTGAACGCACTGGAAGCAGGCAGTATGACGCAGGAAATGTGAAGTGTTGAAGTGACATCCTCTCCACTCAAGACAGGCACATGCTAATGAGGACATTTAAATAATCCCGTAAAAGGCTCATGAACTCTTAACAGCAAATGGACACTAATCTATTTATCTAGATACTGACACTGACAGTGAGATGAGATATCTTTGACTTGTGTAACTCAACAGGGCTTCTGTTTATTATTAACAACTTAAAATTCCTCATGAAAACAAAATAACAAGAAAAAAAAATTAACGTAATATAATAATTATGATAAGATTCCCCCAAGGATAACACTTTTGCGTAAGTCTGCTTCTGGCTCCGATCAAAACCTCATGCTTAAATTCCATTATCCACCTCGTCTTTTTTTTTTTGCAAAGCGCCCCAGGGTAATTTGATCACTACAGTTCGTCAACATGAAGAATGTCCGCCTCCTAGTAGCATCAGATGATCAGAGGAAAATACAGCTCCCGGTATTTCTGGGATCAAGTTTGCCATCAAATACACACAACCAGTGTGAGATCAGTAGGAAAACATTTGTGCCTTCAAACACAATAACTTCGCAGAGGGGTTGTCCAGAGACGTGGAAAAATTCATGGAGAGGATTTCGAAACAACGCACAAACGTGCAATTTCTTTTTCCGAAAAACAAAATTTGAGAACGTCATCAGTCACGTTTAACCTCTCTGTCTCTTTCTCTGTGCTGTGTCAGATGCACAGAAATACGAGCTCATTCCGTTGCCAGCACTCAAGGAGGAACCGGGGAAAAGTGAGAGAGCCTCACGCAAGTTCTGAAAGATGCGGCATTTCGCACACACGCACACTTAATGGAAAAATAACGGAGGAAAACAACACTTGACAGGGCAGGTCAGGACTGCACAGGGATTGTTACTCAGATTCACGGGACACGCTCACCCTGGATGATCTGTGAGGGGTGGTGTGTGTGTATGAGATGAGCTCACAGGGGACGCAAAATGGGGGGGGGGGGCCCAAAGTGCGAGGGGGACCCCAAAGTGCTGTTAATGCTGCCAGAGACGGACTGATTTATGAGGCGCTCTGATGTATTGAGTCAACTTTGGAGAAAAAAATAATGAAAAAATGAGCTGGCTTTGGTGCACAGGTTGAAATTGAAATTAACCCACCGCGTGGAGCTCGATAAGGGCGAATCATCCTGGTTAGGAAAACTAAAAGTGCAACCTCAAAGCCCCCCCCTGTTGATGAGCAGGGGCAGAGCACCCTCACCGTAGTCGGGGGTGGTGGGGGGGGCTGCTGGTCTTTAACGCTCGTGCAGTTGCAGGGGGCCCAGGTCCACACTGAGGGGGGCTGCCTGATCCCCCGGCCCCAAGGGGCTGCTCTGTCAGCTGCACAGCAGTCGGGAAATGACCAATAAAAGCTGCTGGAGAGAGAGGTCTGGCCGGCAGTGTCGTCTCATAACCGCTGAGGAATTTCTGATCCCCCACCCCCACCCCCACCCCCTTCTCTCCGGCAATTTCCACCCATTAAGAGCTTTTTATCCAGGACCCGCAGCTAAAGCGCGTTTGAAGGGGGTAAATGGTTTGTTGCCCAGGCTTCGCCGGGCGTCTTCGTACCTAATGAAGGAGCCGTGTGTGTTGGGGAGGCGGTCGCGCTTGCATTTGATCAGCGTGACCAAAGGGTGCCCAGGAGTCAGTCTGCGCGCGGCGGTGCGCTTAATGAGAGTGTGTCAGGAGAGTGCGTCGGAGTGGGGGGACTGCGTTGCCGGTAATGAGAGTGTGTGTACGGCACAATGCAGGGTAGTCTGCTGGGGAGGGGAGGCAGCAGGAGAGGGTCAGCTGCTTCCCCCTGTGGCTGGAGGTTTATTTTCCCATGATGTCTTAAATCAACTGTTATTTATGGTCCTGTACATTTCTGCCTGTTCGGAGTTTGTGTGCACGCATGTGTGTGTGTGTCTGCATGTGTGTGTGTGCACGTGCATGTGCATATGTGAGTGTGTAGGTGCGTGTGTGCATGTATTTGTGCGTTTGTATGTGCGTGTGTGTGTATGTGTGTGTGTGTTTGCAAAAGTGTGTGTGTGTGTGTGTGTGCGCATGTGTACATGAGTATATCTGTGTGTGTGTGTGTGTGTGTGTGTTGCTTACCTGATCCGTCACCCTGTAGATGTACACCTTGCCCTTCTCCCAGCCCCCACTGAAATACATCGGTGCTGCCACCAGAAGGTTGTCCGTCTCTCCATCCCCGTTGATGTCCAGTGGTGCAATCTCACTGCCGTAGTAAGAGCCAATCTGTAAAAACCCCATCCAGGAAACATCAGCACAGCTTCAAATGATCCATACTGTATCAGTGCCCTTTGAAGTGCCAGGCAGGACAGCTCCTTTTAGTTTTTTTTTTCGACCCCGGCTGTGCGAAAAGGATGTGTGATGGGTACGACTGCAGAGAGGAAATTGAATCAAATACATCCCAGGCTTCCTGACTCTTAGGTACAGATGGATGCTCTGCCCTTTTGGCCCTGCAAAATCAGCTAATCCTTTGAGGGAGTGCTAAAGTGCTAATTGTCATAAGGAATGCTGTGATTCACTGCCACCACCCCCACCCCACCCGACCCTAAACTGTTGTTAGTCAGCTGGTCAGACGTGGTTATTTTTCCGTTTTTTTTTTTTTTTTTTTAGTTTGAGCCAGTGCCCAGGGCACAGTGTTTGCCTGGTAACCCTGTTTTCATTAAGGGGCAACAGATGAAAAGCACATGGGTCCCGCCGATAGGAGCCATGCGGGTGCGGTTGTGGAGTCTAGACTGTCATGGTATCCTTTGCGTGTCGTGCACACACGGGCAGACACCCCTCACGAGGAGTGCCCTTCCCCAGCTGTCAGTCAGGGCCCTGTTTACAAGAGCTGAGGGGAACTCCTGCATCCCAGTTCATGGCTGCTGTCTTCCGTGCACTTGTGGCAAGAAGAGGATGAAGCAAACCGCTCTTTGGGATTGCCGTTTTTAAAGTGTTTGGAATCCCTCAAGCGAAGCATTCCTGGGACTGAGTTCAGCTTCCCCAAACACTGGTTCAGTAGTCAAACATATCTTGTCATTGAGTCACTGAGCGTGAAACAGATGAGCTCACTTTAAATCAGCTGTCTAAGCTTTTAGGTAATCTGACCTCTGGATAACCCATAAATATGTGTTGGTGTTTGGTTTTGAGATATGGGTGCATAAATGTGTTTGAGTGTGTGGTGCATGTGTGTATGTGTGTGGGGGAGTATGTGCACACAAATATGTGTGCATGATTTTGTTTGTGCATGTGTTTGTGCATGTGGTTTAACTGTATTTGCCTGTGTGGTGGTGCGTTTGTGCATCTCTGTGTGGGTGTGTTGGTGTGTCTGTGTGTAAGTCTAGGTGTGTGTAGGTGTGCATGTCTGTGTTGGTGCGTGTATGTGTATGTGCTGGTGTGTTTATGTTTGTGTATGTGTGCATGTGGATGTTGCTGTGTGTGTGTGTGTGTGTGTGTGTGTGTGTGTGCATGTGTGTGTGTGTGCTGCACCTGTTGTCCTTTAATGGAGAGCAGGATGGTCAGGTTGCCGTTGTTCTTCAGGGTGAAGATGATGACCTTGCCAGTGTGGTTGAAGCGTGGGGCTCCGGCCACATAGAGCCGACCACTCTTGGCCGACACCACAGATGTCACTGTATAGCCTGTGGACAGAGACACAGTGACAGCAGGAAAAAAACAGCCTTCCATCAGCCTCACACTGGCTGACACCTGCACCCTTAAATGTCCTTTATCTCCTCCTTGTGCCATAAAAACTGCTTCCCTCTATTCCCTGTGCGCTCCTATATTTTAACGAGACACATTTAAACTTTTTTCCACCCGAAGCAAATGTCTTGCTTGTGTGTGTGTGTGTGTGTGTGTATTAAAAAAACACGTCTTGGAGGAATGTCAACACGGATTTAAAGCCCCTGCCTATTATAGAACACTGACATCATAAAACGCGCCTGATAAACACATTTTTAATGCGAGACGTTCTGAAGTTGGTTCAGAAGGAACACGCAGCCAGCCCGGCGAACAGAGCAGGCCGCAGAGGCGACAGCAGCGGTCTGTCTGACTCATGTACACAGCCTCGGTGGCAGTGCGCATGGAATTTGTCTCTGTTTGCTGAACTGAGATCAGTCGCTCTCGCCAGTGCAGGCTGGCATGGTCCCATCTCTCTCTCTCTCTTTCTCTCTCTCTCTGTCTGTCTCTCTCTCTCTCCCTCTCTCTCTCACTGCCTCTTTCTCTGTCTTTCTCTCTCTCTGTCTTTCTCTCTCTCTCTCTCTGCAAGCTGCCAGGACCTGTGCCCTCCCTCCCTGTCTTCTTCCCTCTCTCCCTCTTTCTCTCTCTCTCTCTCTCTCTCTCTCTCCCTCTCTCTCTCTCTCTCTCTCTCTCTCTCTCTCTCTCTCTCTCTGCGCTGCCAGGACCTGTGCCCCCTCCCTCCCTCCCTCCTTCCCCCTCTCTCTCTTTCTCTCTCTCTCTCCCTCTAATGAGTCTGGAACCACTCGCACCGCACCGCTCTGATGGGAAAACCAGATTACGCAGTGGAGAGGGCAGCAGTGCGCATGGTGCTAAACCACAGTGCTCCCATGCTCCTACCACAGGTCTGTGGAGAGGGACCGGGCCAGGAGAGCCAGCGATATGTGTGGGACCTCAGCGCGGCATGGGGAGACCGCACCGCAGACGGTGAGTGGACCTGTGCCACACACACACTCACATACTGAACATACCATATGCTTTGCATACATCATTCAAGATTCCGGGACCCGAACATCGGGTCTTACATTGTTGTGCTGCACTTGCCAGTTGAACATTCTGTGGTGAATTCTTCCCTCCAGTGAGCAGTTCTTCCTTAAATGGGTATTGTGGCTTTGACATAACCAGCTCCACTTAGACACAGTGTGTGTGTGTCACATTCTCACTCATCAGTTTGTGAATAAAGATGTTAGGGTGGACAGTAGCACATTGACCAAGCTGCACATCACCCACCAAGCTATACCTCACTCAACCAGGTGTGCCACACTCATCCAACTGTACCTTGCTCATCCAGGTGTATTTCCCTCACTAACACAGGTGTACTACACTTGTCCAGCTGTACCTTGCTCATCCAGGTGTATTTCCCTCACTAACACAGGTGTACTACACTTGTCCAGCTGTACCTTGCTCATCCAGGTGAATCTCACTCACTGACACAGGTGTACCACACTCATTCAGCCATACCTTGCTCACCCAGGTGTACTTTCCTTACTGATACAGTTGTGCTATACCCCTGTACTTTGCCACTGTGCTCATGCAGGTGAATCTCACTCACTAACACGGGTGTATCTCACTCAACCAGGTGCATCTCACTCGCTGACACAGGTATACCACACTCATTCAGCTGTACCTTGCTCACCCATGTGAACCTCACTCACTGACACAGGTCTACCTCACTCACCCAGGTATGCGCCATGATTTTTCAGCTCCTCCGGGAACTCGTCCAGGTAGGAGGATTTTGGTGGGATGACCTTCCCTTGACGAGTCTCCTTCAGCACCGCCCCGTTCCAGTCATATGCCCCCACCGCGCCCACCAGTATCCCGTCCTGTGGAAGAAAGGACCCACACGCTGGCACTGCCATGTAGAAACTACAGGTGGCAGCCCCGCAGGTGCCTGACAGATCTCACAGCAGCAGAGACCGGCCTCAGAGGAGCAGACCCGCAGAGCATACAGACCAACCATGACACCTCCATCGATGATGCCACCACCGTGCGTGTGTGTGTGTGTGTGTGTGTGTGTGTGTGTGTGTGTGTGTGTGTGTGAGACACCTCTGTCCTGACATTTGCCCCAGCACTTCATCAACAAGCTGACATTTCACAAATCTCCTCCCAAAGACATTTGCACTTTTTTTTCCTGCCAACAACATTTAATAAGAGAAAGTAAATAACAGATAAAGACTTTAATCTTGTCAGCATGTTTCTTTTTTAGTCCCCCCTCCCTCACGTCTCATAGCCTTTAAAGCCTTTGGGACATTTGGATGGAACTTATAAAGAGCTTTTATGGACTTCCTGCAGTGGGTCTGCCTCATGGCCGTGTTAGAGTGCAGACAGACAGACACACACACACACACATACAAACAGACAAAAACATACTGTAGACACACACACACACATAGCCAGGAAATACTGCCACTACGACTAGCACTAAACTAAAACAATAATAACAACAACAACAACAAAACAACATCAAAACAACAACAACAACAATAATAATAATAACATAAAAAACAGCAACAATAACTTTTTTTCTCTAATTTCCAGCAGGATGAAATTACAGGAAGCTGTTACAATGACCACACAAAAAAAATAGGGAAAGACACTGTGTTCTCATGGCTCACATCAGTGGACTCACACACCTGCACCATGAGTCAGTGGCTCTCGCAGACTTCACTTCCTCCACAGGCAGGTAACACGAGAACACAAGACCATACCATGGTTAATGGCAAGAACAGGACTCTCGGTGCTGCCAGTCTCGTCATTCTGTCTACAGTCTAAGTGTACCTGGGACTATGTAAGGGCTGGACTTGAACACTCTGGGTGTCTCCACTTCCACATGATGTTACTATAGGCTTCCTGCTCCACTGTAAAAAGCATTGAAATACAAGGGAGACTACATCTACATTAAGGAGGGAGGTGCAAAGACTGCCAAGCTTCCACAATGTAATCTCCATTCATACTCTCCTACCATCGCCCACACACTCCTGTATGCCTTCTACAGTGTTTCAGTTAAACAGTGATGCGTTTTTCCGCGTTCATGACATCACAATGTCAGGCTGCTCTAGGAGCTGGACCTGTCAGTACAAAGCACAACTGATTCACACGCTGACCCTTAGCAGCCCTCAGTTGCTGACCCAGTTTTCCCCAGATTACATCCGCGTCTGTTTGGATGCTCTCAGTTTCCATAGCAGCCAGCCCATAACACCAGCACCACACAAGCAAGAGACCACTGGAACTAGTGACCTATTTTTTATTATTATTATTATTATTTTGTGGAGGCAGTCATATAAGGACACGACTACATCACCGTGCACACAGTGCTCAACGATAAAGTCAGCTATTCCTTTGTCAGAGGCCAGGAGGACTAATCAATTCCAGAGCTCTCACACCAGCTGAAATCATCCAACCAAACAAACAGCATCGGCTCCTGCTTCTCTTTCGGCTCAGAAGTGTCAGCGAAATATTCTTTAAGTGGGCTCAGGGGAGACAGAGGGGGTCCGTCAGGGGTGCACAGGGGCCCGGGCACGGTAAACTGAGCACACATCAACATGCAGACACCACGCTACAGCCTGGAGCCAGCGCTGCAACAAACTCACTAAATGAGGGCTCCAATGCTCTTGCACGATGCAGGGCAGCCAAGTATTGCCTCACAAACTGTACACGTGGACTGTAGGCTGCCTCAGATTTACCAGATGATATTTCCCACTGCGAGTGCGAGTTTTGATTCATGCTTCTTTAAACGATCCTGGTCCGATCCAGGCCTCTTTAAACGGCTTGTTTTTTGGGTCATGGTGCCCCAGCAGGAGGGAAACACTCCTGATCCACCAGTGCTTCGTAGACACGGGGGCCAGCCAGGCAACCTGGAGGGACGGGTATCCCTGATGGAAGGCTGTTGAGAACACAGGAGTCTCTGATACATCTCTGCAGATATGGAGATTATGAGTGACAGGAAAGTCAGGCTTCATGAAGCACAGACTCAGTGGTGCTATCATGCGCCAGGAGTCATGCCACCCTCTAACTTTCCCCTACATCATGGCTGAAGTGGGGCTGAGCTTGACTATTGTTCAGATGGGGAAAACTACCCTGTTGCTGGAAGTAATATTGCTGGGCCAATAGGGGGCAGTCAAAGCAGGAAACCAATGTCAAAGTGCAATGACAGGAACACTGTAACGACATGCCTTCTTTTAGAGGAGACATTTAACTGCGGTGTCGATTTATGACGGTTGTTAAAGATTCTTTGACATTGCAAACAGTAGAGGGGGGTTCATGGTATCCTGTTCAAATTCCCAATCTGGGATTCATTGGCTGAATAAATCCTTCCTTCTCCATATTGGGGGTGGGGGGTGGGGGGTGGGGTGAGTCATTCCCCTACACTCTTAAGTGCTTTGAGATCCATGAAATGTGCTACATAAATACAATTCGTCACAGTGTGCTGTCAGTCAATGGTTTGTATGAATCTTGTATGAACCTGAATGTTGGAAAACACTTCAAATTGGTGAGTCAATGAAAGGACATAACCGTTGCACCCATTTAAAGGTTTATGAAGCCTCTCTCCCCCATCACTAGAGATAACTGTATCCCATGTGTCTCAGTGTATTTACTGTTCTCTCTGAGACCTGGGATTTCTGCTTCCAATGACGACTATCAAATTTTGTGTTTCAGAAACGATGGGTAAAAAAGCCAGATGAGAGAAAAGGCATGTCTTGAGAAAACAAACGCAAATGTTTCTCTTTAAGACTTTGACCACCATAAAGAAGATTGAAGTTTGAAATTCAGAGGGCATACAGTCGTAATATTGTTTCCATAAAAAACAGCAGCAAGCACGGAGGAGAATATTAAGGTCTCTATGTGTGTGATATAGGCAGCCTCAGCAGCTGCCAGAGTCTGCATCCAACTAATCCATCTGTGCTTTCTGGGTCCGTTTCCCCCTTGAAGTTCTTAAATTTCCAGGATGTTATCCTGGTCTCCACACTCAGATTTGCCCTAGCTGAGCAAGTCCCTGGATTTCAGTACTCTGAGGTATGACATTTCCATTTGGTCCAGTTACCATCTGCGGTTTATTCATTTATAGTTTTTTTTTTTTTTTAAAAAAAAAAAAAAAAGCAGGATTTATATAACTATTATTCCCTGGACAGGTTGTGCTTGGATGGTGGAATGGAACTGAAATATCAGGACTATTGCATCAGCAGCCATGAATCTGAGAAGCAGGGTATGAGAGAAAGGGGATGGGAGAGCAGCACAGACAGAAAGACGGGTAGAGATTGAAAGAGCTGTAAAAAGACATGCGGACGGGCTATTTACCCGACAGCCAATAGCCCCGCTGAGATCAGTGTTTTGGCCGCTAGCAAAGGTGCGAGAAGAGAAGACGTCCGTTTAACGGCGAGCCTAATTCCTTTACTCCTCGCTGCCGATGACCTTTCCCAGTAGAATAAGCCGTCTTCTCTGCTCGCGGCTTTTGAGGAGAAAATGGGAAAAAAAGAAGGCTGTCTGCTTTGACAGGGCTAGCAGAAGGAGAGTGATGGAGATGACCTCAGCCCCCTCGCAGCCACCCCCGGAGGCCCCAGAGGAGACTGAGCGGGAGACGGAGGATGGAAACTTGCGGGAGGAGACGAACCAGGGGAACCGAGGGAGATGACAGCGCTTGAAAGGCTCACCTCCACGATGTGAGAGGAGAAACCTGCTTGAGACATCTGAAGGCCGAAGGACGTCTCGTTCTTATTGGTTCCTGGAGAAACCGGAGAAGGCATACGGCACAGTGAATTATGGATCCCCAAGGACCGTAAGGCTGCAGCACAATGCAACAGCACTTCAGCTTTCTCCATATCTCATTCTATATATACGTGAGCCCTGGAGTCTGACAGTATGAAGAGAAGTGTAAGGCAAAGTGATTATTTTCAGTAAAGCACAACATGGTATACTACACTGTAAAAGCATTCAGTGCACCACAATGGAATGTAACAACATTCAGCACAGCACAGTGCTGTATATGCTAGTATACTTGGCTTCCCTTGTCAAGTCAGGTTGCACAAGTTAACTTGTGGCAGGGCTTGAATAGTGTTGTGCTCACACTCACTGATCTGGGAGTGATCTGACTCTGTTGCTCATTTAACTTGAATGGATAGACTACTATTGTGCTGGACGTTGCTCTGGATAAGAGCATCCACTAAATGAAAGTAATGTAATGTAATGCAATCTGATAATATACAGTGATATAATGCAGTGAGACAACATGGAGTGTAGTGTAAAGGTAGGGTCCCCCTCAGTGTGATGCAATACCTTCTAGGCTGAAGATCCTCTCTCCTAGAGCATCCACGATGTCCTTCAGTGCAGACTCATCCCTCACGTTGAAGAAGTGCTTCTCATCCGGGTCGCTGGCGATGAACTTGATCTCATTCAGGAAGGCCTCAGGGTTGATCCCTCGCCGGTTGTAGTAGCCAAGGACCTGGGGGAATCACGGATCTGTCAGTCCCCAGACTCTGCTGCTGGGTGTCTGTGCTTGACCCACCTCCAACAAATATTACATTACATTAATGGCATTTAGCAGATGATCTTATCCAGAGCGACTTCCATAGGTTACAGTTTTTTTTTACAAAGTTATCCATTTATACAGCTGGATATTTACTGAGACAGTTGTGGGTTAAGTACCTTGCCCAAGGGTACAGCAGCAGTGCCCATGTGGGGAATCAAACCTGCAACCTTTTGGTTACGAATCCTGTTACTTAACGACTATGCTACACTACCAGTGCAGTACAAGACACAATACAGTGGCACAACTGAACAAGTACTGAATAAAATTTGAATATCACATTTGTTAATGAAAATGGTACCAAATATAGATTCCCATGGTGATCACTGTTGCACAAATGCCTACATTTCCAAGACCAAGGCTAAGAATAGGCTGAAGGCTCATGGTTTCTAGGGGCCTGGGTGATCATCGGCTTAATACATGGCAGCGGGGCTACAGTGCCAGAACTGAGGCTCTGGCCCACCGGCGAACCCAGGTCCCTGCATCCCCTGATACGTCAGTGCTGCCCTCAGCGCTGATCCAGGCGCAGTGACGGAAGGTCTGGAGTCGGGCGACCGCGCCCTGGCACTGGCCTCTCGGCAGGCCTTGGCATGGCGGGGCTGGGGTGAGATAAGCACAGCTCTGCCAAACCGACCCTGGCAGCGGCCGCGGAGCCCGAACACGCAAGCCCTCCTTACGTCATCACCACCTTCAGCCGTGTTACAGCCACGGGGTGAAACGAGGTAGGGAGCGGATCTCGGCTAAGACAAATACTGTGCAACAGGAAAGGATTTCCAGCCTCCTGATTCGCTGGTCTGTCTGTTCTCTCATGGGCTTATCTCATGTAGCAAGTGTTGGGATCTATGGAGCGGAGGATGTGAACTTGTGGTACATAAAGGACTCAGCTAGTTGAATGGCAATCAATCTACTTATGTTCTTGCCAGCAAAACTACAAGCTCTTGATTATATTGAGTTGTTGACTATATTACATTGTTGTCATTTAGCACACTGATTCTCAATCCTGCTCCTGGGGGCCCACTGTCCTGCACATCTTCTGTCTATTCTTGCTCTACCTACCTGACTGAACTCATCAGTGGCACTTTTGATTAGCTGAGCACACCTGATTTAATCAAGAACATGTTAATCACACTAATCAGGTGTGTTTGGAGCAAGGATAGATAGAAGATATGCAGGACTGTGGGCCTCCAGGAGCAGGATTGAGAAACACTGATTTAGCAGATGCCCTTATCCAGAGTGACTGACATACAGGTAGGTTACAATTTTTATCCATTTATATAGCTGTGTTAAGTGACTGCCCAGGGGTACAGTAGCAGCACTTCTATGGGAAATCAAGCCAGCAACCTTTTGGTTACGAGCCCTCCTCTCTATCACTATGCTACACTGCCACCCTTCTTAGCAACCTACAATTTCATACAAATTAAGAAACGTCTCAGATGTGATTAGCAAGCTGACACAGAGACTAGATGGATCATGGTCAATAATAGTTGCCTTACTTCCAAATAACATATGAGGCCAGTTGTACATTTACTAGCTTTTTGGGTGACTCTACATGATTATGTTCATCAATAATAACTCAGTTCAGAACTCTGCTGTAGCTCGCTTCATTTACTACACTGAACAGCTCGTTCATCAACCTCGTTGGATAACGCCCCACAATGTAGAAACTTGTAGATTTTCATCTCAGAGATGACAGAGTGATAGAGAGAGAATGAGGGAGAGCGTGGAAGAAGAGAGAGAGAGAGTGAAGTGGGCGGGGGACAGACTCACAGCGATGGCGTAGCGTGTGATGTCATCCTTCTCGCTGTCCTCGATGACCTTCTTCAGGTCAGGGCTGTCGT
>CM032881.1:6565456-6662956 GCA_019176425.1 Megalops atlanticus
CCGGAAAGAGTACAAAACAGGGGAAAAAAAAGAAAATAATTGATGCCTTTAAATGAAAAAAAAATGTGTTTAAACACAAGAGCTTCACATGGGAACAGCTACCCTTTCAGATACAGCAGCGGGGAATTGTGGTGGCAAGATGCTGGTGCGGGGTTTATGGGCTGTGACTACGGCCTGCAGAGGCAGGCTGTGTCCTTTGACCCAGCCGACCCCACACGCATGCCTACTACGGCTGCCTGTGGTCCTCACCGAGCGCCGAGCATTCTGGGACAGCAGGGGAACAGAGAGTGATCCTGACAGGGGAGATGACCGTGGACAGATGAGCTCCAGGCTCCGGGAGCCTGTGATTCTAACCGTCTGCAGCCCACATGGGCCTACCGGGCCAGCTGCAGGAAGGAGAGGAGGAGTGCCCGTGCTCGAGTTGCACGGTCACTTAAAATGCTATGGTTGACAGGGAGATTTTTCACCGATTTATTATTTATTTCTTCAGACAGAGTGTTTTCTTAAGGAATACATAGGAAATTACAAAATAATTATTTATTACATTACAGACCAGAGTCAATTCAGATGTCTCATAAACATCTGTAAACTGTCAGCTGATGTCATAACGTCTGAAACGCATAGGGTTGCCAGAGTTTATTCGGCAACTGGTCCCCACAAAGTGATGATTTTTCAAAAAGTACTGAGACACAAGTCTTTGCTACGAATAATGCAAGACTATGCTTGCATTTGTTCACAGAGAAAAGGCAAGCAAAATAAAGTGATAACACTGCAGCATTGCTTTCTGTCATGTGTGTCATAGCTCTTTTGAAAATAATAACCAAGTGATTTGGACCATCACATGCTTGATGGACAGCTTTCAATATGAAAGATATATTACTGTTATATACTCTGATAGGTGGATAACAAATCTCTATGGTAACTTCTTCTCTTTCACAGCACATTGTGGTATCTTGTCTCTAACTTCCCTTGACCGTACAGATTCTGTTGGTCCTCCATGAACTTTTCATGCATGTGTGTATGTGTATGCTTGTGTGTGCATGTGTGTGTGTGCATGCGCGCGCGTGTGTGTGTGTGTGTGCATGCGCGTGTGTGTGCACGCACGTGTGTGTGTGTACGCGTGTGTGTGTGAGTACGCATGTGTGTGTGTGTGTGCGCGCATGTGTGTGTGTGTGTGTGTGTGCGTGCGTGTGTGTGTGTGTGTGTGTGTGTGTGTGTGTGCACGTGAATATCACTGCACCGTCACAGCATTTGGTCTATTGCCTCGCCAGCGCCTCAACCAGGTGCGCTGGGGAGCCCAAACTAAATAAAGGAAGAAATATTAGTGGCATGAGCCAGCTCCACGCCCCTGCAGATTGAGCCCCGGCTGATCAACAGCAGGTAATGAAATAAAGCAAGGGAAGGGCCTCAGGGGTTCTAATGTACCACTGATGGGTAGAAATCAGCTCCACAGTATTGCAGAAACAGACTGGCGGAGGCCAGGCACGAAAGCCTCTGCATTTCACATTTAAAGCTTCCATGAAATCGATGTATAAATGCTTTTATCAGCATCTGTGTTCAAAAGTTCAAATCTTTGGGATTCTTGCAAGACACATCAAGTCTCTCACTCTAAATTGATGTTATAACATTTTAATAACCTCTGTTAATAATTCTTCAATAGCGTGTAATAAGTGCTTATAAAGTGTTAATAACAATCAATGCCTTTCACACAGGGCCTTACTATCAAGTGGAACTAAAAAAAATAGAACTATTTCAGGACAAATAAAGGAACAAAATGTTCAGAACATTGTTAGAACATGAAAAAATTGCCAAATCAAGGGAAGTTAGATCAAGTTAGATCAAAACATTTCCTCAAATGGAATTGGTACCAGCAGATTCACAGACACACAGTACAGAAAAAAATGTGTTGAACAGCTACGCAACACTTGCTAACTGCTAGTTTACAGTTTGTTCACATTACCTCGAAACTAATACTTAAAGTCAAAATCATGCTGGGTAGCTACAAAACAATGTAGCTTATGAGTTGCAGGACTATTTTCCAGAAGATGAGTTTATAAGACAGGTGGGGGAACCATTGCATGAAACAGACCCTCATCCTAAACCACCAAGTACATGTTTCAGTGCTCAGCTCTCTGCAGACTAATCATGTCTGAGGAGAAGAATGGGGTTGTATCCATCAGCAGCATTAGCGAATGGAAAATTTCCTTTTAATTGTGACGCTCTACAAATTTTTTTCTTTGCTGGCCGCACTTGGCTGTGTGACTGCAAGCTGGACGCACGGAAACAGCCAGTGTTGGGCGTGTGTCTGTCAGGCACATGTTGCTAGTCTGAACGTCCCTGTCATTTTTAAGAGCGCAGCTGACTCTGTCAGAACTAATACTCTCGCTCTTTTTCATTGTCCTGATTGCTTCTGCCGTCCGCGCTCCGTCGGACACTGCGTGGTAGGCCGGGGGAGGTCACCCCAGGCCACTGGCACCTAACTAAAAGGGAATCATTGTTCGCTCGCAGTGAAGGTCAGCCGACAGTTCCAGGCAACTTAGGGAAGAGCTGCTACATCAATCAGCGGAGAGCTCATTAAAGCCAAACTGTGGGCCATGCGACTGCAGCGCGGATGGGGTTAGAGCTTTAAATGAAATAACCGTGGCAACATGAGGCCTTGGCGAAAACCTTGCCGCTGTATTGGGGAACGCTGGCATGGGGGTTTGTGGGAAAGGGAAAACCAGAGGCGTGAGCTTTAACGTGCTAATGCTTTTCACATTTGGGCAGAAAGAGGCCGTGCGCCTGTCAAACCACAGCCCGACCCATGCCTCCCGCCGCACGAGCCCTTGTGCGCGCGCTTTCAAGGACGTACTTTTCTCTCCTCACGGAGTCTGTTCACAGGATCTGCGTGACATGTTCAAGATCACAGGTTCCTTAAAACTGCGCGTTGACACGTTTCTGTGGTTTGACCGGCCCTGCACCTGGTAATCCCATACCCGTGTTTGATCAGGCCACAGTGTGGTAATCCGATAATCTGTGGGAACTGGCTTAGTAAACGGTGTCATTTCCTTTCCTCCATTTAAACACCTGCGTGTTTGTTGTTCTACCTTGATTGGGCGTGCCGTCCAGTAATTAGTTTTTCCCCTACGGTTCTGGCTCCGTTTTGAACGACAGAGCCCCTTCCACGTGTCAGTCCGTGGAGCCAAACAACAGAACCTCTCGACGGCCCGCCGCGGTTCCGGAATCTGATTTGGCCAATGGCAGCTGCCCTGCCAAGCGAGGCGTTCCAGAACTCAGGCCCGGACGTTAGCTCTCGGCGGGAAAGCAGCCAGTGCGCAGCAGTTCAGCTCGGAGGAACAAACACAACATGTCGCGGCTGCACAGAGTCCGGGTGGGCGGTCGTGTCTCATACAGGGGGCTTTTAAAACCAGAAAACCAGGCCGCCCCCGGACAGGGGCCTGCCCAAAAAATTCATATTCTCAGGCCGCCTTCCTCGCCTGCTTCCTGATCTGCAGAATGTTCCGGCACAGCATTAGAATAAGCGTGGCGGTCACTCAAACAAGCCCTTCGCATTTTGGTCTCCAGAAGATGGAAGGTTTTTGCTCCAGAGGACCCCAAGGCATTGTCTGGAAACCTAATACGCGACTATTAAAGTCATTTCCAAGGGACAGCACGCCACAATGGTAATCAAAACTCGAGCAGCCCTGTCCTATTGCCAAAGTTAATTCCACTGTGTTTATATCCTTCACTAGGACATGAGAGATCCTTTACAAAAAAGCTCAGCTCTTGCTTTTGTAGAATTTAAATCCCATCATGTCCTTGGTGTTGTTACGAAATGTGTTTCTTTCTATAGAAATGCTAACAGGGAATGCTGCTATAGGCATGCTTCTCAGTGACTAATGGGGTAAGCACTACTATGCTATAATATTTGGCCCAGGCACACACTTTGTCAGCCAAGTATCTCTTCCTGTGGGTGAAGTCAGCAACCATTTAAATTTAAATTCCCAAGGATAAACTCACCAAAGTTAAATTCCTTTAAAAGACTATGTTATTGCAAATCTGATTTGTCTTAAATTGCCTGAGAAGCAGATGGCCTTGAAGCTAGTGATACCAGTTCAGTGTATTATTTAAAAACCATGCGGTAATTAAATTTATGATGAAGCCACTGCATACACAGAGCTAAAGCATCTTTGAGATTTTTTTTCTTCCAGCTGTTGAAAATTATAACGAAAATCTAAGAGGATTTAAAAGATGGGATTTAACTGAGCCCCTTCATGAAGGAGCAGAAGAAACAAAAGCACAAACACAATTATAGCTGATGACAGAGCTCAGAAAATGCCAAAGTCTGGACAGCCATGGCATTCTTTTGGCCATCCTTTTAATCGGGGCTGTGATCAAATGCACAGAAGGGGGGCTGGGGAATCATATAAAGACGCAAACTTTCCGGCGACAACAGCAGCCGCAAGACGCCAGTAAACAGGTTGTTAAGCATGCAGGAATGCATTCCACTTGCTTACCTGCAACTCCGAATGGCAAAAGCATTTCACAACCCACGCGGCCCATTGAAGTTCCCAGACCACCACAGCATGTAAGTAGGCACACACACAGCTTCCGAAAAAAAAAAAATCCTGAATTCAACAACAGGAAGAGGGCTAAGGTGATTGCTCAATGCTCAGGGGGTGTGCGCCTGATTTGGGCCCCAGTTCACAGAAGGTCTGGGTTTGAGGGTTTTTTTTTTTAGGGCTGGTTGAATCTGGTAGGTGGTGCAGACTGTTAGGGCAAAAGGGGCACTCAAGAACACCTCAGCTCTCACCCACTGTACTAAAGAAGCTCAGGGAGGTTCAAATCCATTTCCCCTAGTCCTGCAATTCAGAACAGCCAGAGCTGAGTGGAAAGATATATGACGGGGCGAACGGAGCAACGGGAATGTGGTTTTCACACTTAAGCCGGAACATAACTCAATAAGCCCAGCTTTCGTAATGTCTGACAGAGTGCATCTGAGGCACATGTTCAACAATGATGTGTGATATATGAACTGGCGCCCATTATCACGTGTGTGTGTGTACTGAGGTTCTGAAAATACAAACGAGCTGAAGGGCCTTCCACAGGGATTATATATGTACTGAGTGGACTGGCTGTGCTGTCACCATGGCCTGGAACAGACCGGAGGCCTAATTTCCTTAACTTTTCACCTCCAAGAAAGGAGGTACACAGAAAAGAATGTGTGTGTGTGTGTGTGTGTGTGTGTGTGAGAGAGACAGAGGGAGAGAGAGGGAGAGAGAGAGAGAGAGACTCATTTTACTAGGGGAGGGATAGACAGCATCACTTACTTTCAAATAGGTAGCAGCTTGTCACAGCCTGAGGGAGACTCAGTGGACAATTTCTATTGACAAGAAAACAGCACATGCCCCTTTTGTTATTGTTCTGATTATTACTACTGTCATCACCACTGTTGTAATCATTCGTGTTAAAGAAGTATCATGGTCTTTATTTGCGTCATTGCTGTGTAATTGTCATTTTTGCAACCTTTTTTGCTTTAACCTCTCATGCATAGTTATGCCACTAGAGCATATCTGAACTGAATTAAAAAGACCAAGAGAGAGAAAGAGAGAGAGAGAGAGTACAAATAAAAGACAAAGTGTGCTGCAGGGGGAGAATTGAGAAAGAAGGAGAAGAAGAGAAAAAAGGAGAGGAAGGGAAAGAAGAAGGAAAGGAGGGAGTGTGTGTGTGAGAGAGAGGGAGAGAAAGAGAGGGAGAGAGAGGAAGAGAAAGAGAGAAAGAGGCAGAGAGAGAAGACACAAACTCCCCTCAGGTCCAGGCACTCCTTGGCCTCTCGCTGAAGAGCACAGCCGGCTACCGTTGCCAGCACTCCCTCCCCGTTTCTCCAGCATTAAAAACTCGCTGCGCTGCTGAAACTCATTTACGGTTTGTATAAATGATGGAACAAATCCGGGGGGCCAGTACGCTGGTGCGAGAGGCCTGTCAGAGCGACTCCAGCCGAGAGTCAGCCCGATCTCCATCAGCGCTGCGTGACAGCGTCAGTATTTCACGAGCCGCACACACAGCCGCGCCGGCTCTCGCACACCTACCTCTTCCTGTGCCTTCGCCTGATTTCTAAAGAGACTTGGGAGGGTGTGCCGAGCTCTGTGCCTGAATGAAGGTCAATTCGGATATCAGCAGTAGCTGAGAAGAGTAGGAGTGTGAGGGTAGAACCACCACACCTACACTGTGGTGTAGCGTCACGTGAGCGATGTGCTTGTATGTGTCACTCAACAACGGAGCGTGTTGGGTCTTTGTAGCTACACCAGGCAGGCTGGAGTACGCTCTCTGTGACAGACATCCTAGACGCTCTGAGTAACTTTCTGAATCATCTTTCAGGCACTCGGTCACATAAACTAGGTCACGAGGAGCGCCAAGCCTGGATTTTGTTCTGCGGTGCCTCACCACCGAGACCAGCCGACCGCTGTTTCCTCGGCAGAGCTGTGCGAACGGAGCGTGTCCACTCTGTTGACAGCGGCAGCGCTCCCCTGTCTGAGAGCCGGCTGAGAACCACACCGAGCCCGGATTGGACCCCGGGCCCGTCTGCTGCACTCACAGGTCAACAGTAGCCACAGCTCTCAGACAGCGGCAAGCCGTGACGCACCTGAGCCAACTGCAATTGCTCTGCACACACACACACACACACACACAAACACATGCACACACACACATACACACACACACACACACGTGCACACGCACACACACATACACACACACGCACGCGCACACACTCGCACACACGCACACACACACACACACACACACGTGCACACGCACACGCACACACCCACACACACACATGTTCATGCACACACAGATACACACACACACACACACACACACACGCACACACATGTGCACACGCTCTCACACAACGCAGGAATGGGGAGACTGTGGGTTGGTTGCCAAGGACAGAAACATAATACAATTTCCATGTCTCTCCCTTCGGGGGGTTCCGTGCTACGCTTCCATCAGATGAACTACACAGAGGCGCTTTTGCGTAACCGTGGCTCTCCTGTGAACCCTAACCCCCAGACCCTGCTTCTCCATCCATCTTTTTCTAAAGGAAGATTCCAGTCGTATGACAGGCAGACGGCAGGTACACGGGAGGTGTGCTTCACAGTGTGATGCATGCTGCCTGGTCATGGTCTGGAAGGGGGGGGGGGGGGTATGGGAATTAGACAGAGAGCTGACATTCTCTGACATTCCAGAAGCCTTAACCCACACCTGCTCAGACAGCAGCTGATGGTAGATACTTGCACCCCATCCACAGAGATGAATCACATTTGTTTTTGTTTTTTAAAACAAAAGAAAAAAAAGCAATCATTTTAATAATGCTGTTTTGGAAGAAAAAAAATGGACCTCTATAAACACGCAAATTGATCTTAAGGGGCGAAAAATGAGGTCTGTGAAAAGAGTGGAAAAAGTTTTTTCTATGAGTTTTGGAATGAGGAACACAAATCAGGGCCCTGCTCATTAAGCTGTCTTTGTGAGACTGTATACCAAGCATCACTCTCCCTGTCCACTCCAGCAGTTCATTCCCAGACTCCTCTGGGAGCACTGACAGGGAGGTTTAACTCTGAATGGCCGTGGCAAAGTGTCCAGGGGAAAAAAAATTAAAAAGAATTTGTTGATCTTATACTCATTAGAACAATCTGGGTCTGCATTGTGAAGAAATTGGATGGAGATTCTGCAATATGCGGCAATAATTCCACACTTCACTGTTCAGGAATGTGAAGATTGACAGCACTCACGTAATGCATTCATCATGGGGGAATGGGGTGTCACAGGAAGGGAAGAAAACCAAGTACCTCAAAGTTACTCTAATGGGCAAACCAATCCTCTGAGAGCTTCTGTAATGGGTAAACCAAGGGCTCAGAGCTACTGTAATGGGCAAACTAATCCCCTGAGAGCTTCTGTGATGGGCAAACCAAGGGCTCAGAGCTACTGTAATGGGCAAACTAATCCCCTGAGAGCTTCTGTAATGGGCAAACCAAGTGCTCAGAGCTACTGTAATGGGCAACCCAAGAGCTCAGGGTTACTGTAATGGGCAACCCAAGAGCTCAGACTTACTGTGACCGGCAAACCAATCCCCTGAAAGCTACTGTAACGGGGAAACCAAGACCCTGAGAGCTACTGTAATGGGCAAACAAAAGGGTCAGAGCTAATGTAATGGGCTAACAAGGTCCTGAGAGATACTGTAATTGGCAAACCAAGAGCTCAGAGCTACTGTAATGGAGAAACCAAGACACTGAGAGCTACTGAAATGGGCAAAGGAAAAGCTCAGAGCTACTGAAATGGGCAAAACAATCCTCTGAGAGCTATTGTAATGGGCAAACCAAGGGCTCAAAACTACTGTAACGGGCAAACCAAGCACATGACAGCTAATGTAATGGGTAAACAAAGCACATGCTAACTTCTGTAATGGGCAACCCAAGCACATAATCGTTACTGTAATGAGCAAATCAGGCACCTGGGAACTACTGTGATGGGCAAATTAAAAGTGAGTAGGTGAATTAACGTGTACAACAGCAAATGGATGAGAGTAAGAGAGTAAAAGAGTCAGTTTGAGACTGACAGTGAGTGAGTGTTTGACAGAGTGAGTGAATGAGTGTGAGTGAGGTATACCACGGGGGCGGTTTGAGTTGGGCAGAACTCCAGCCCGGCCCAGGCCAGCAGACAAGCCGAGGATGCCAGCGACCAGAGCCAGCGAGCCTGGGTGAGCAATGACTGAGGAGCAGTGATGAGGTAATGAGACGGACGGCACAGCCCCTGCTCTTCCATCAAAGCTCATCTCAGAAAATTGTGTTTTGAGCACAGATTATCATAAATAATTTCCCAGACTGCTCAGGAAATGGCCAATTCCTCAAGACGAAATGGGAATCAGCTGAGAAACCGTTCAGGGCACTGGTGTGTTGAGTTCTGGGCTCTGAGCTGTTGACAGGGTTGGGAGACAGCATTCATTTCCCTTGGAAAGAGAGAAACTCAAGAGAACTCATCTGCTACCTGTTCACACTGAGAAAATCAGTGGTCAATTGAAATAGCAGGTGACAACAACTCACTAAATTCCAGCTGATGACAACTTGATAGCACAATTCACAGCCAGGGTTGGAAAGAGAGAATGGTGCCATGATGAGTTTTCATGTGAAGCTTTGGAGCTATGAGTATCAGCAGCTTTGATGTCACGGTCAGTATTAGTCCGTACGTCTCAAGAGCACCCATCAGTGCACTCTACATGAACTGATGAATCCAGACAAAATATTTCAACTCTGAAAAGCTAGATTATCCTATCATCATCACTTCACATTTTCACAAGTTTTCTGGAACAACATCAGACTGGTATGAGAAAATGAAACCTGTCATCCCCCATACAAAAAGAGGCCCATTGCTATGGACAGTGAGGTCACTGACATGACCTGCTGTCCTCTCATGAAAGGATCTGTCTGAGTATGTTGATTGGGGCAGATGAGGGAACTAGGTTAGCTGACACAGACGTCACACGAGGGTCTTACCACTTCTTTCCACTGGCTTTGTGCTGTTGCACGGTATACCCAAACTGAGCATCCGTGGAGCCATAGATGATCTTGTGGTTCTTGGTGTCGATATTGAAACAGCCGCAGAAGCCTGGAGACAAAAAAAAAACACAAGTCAAAGTCAAATGCAGGGCAAAGGGACAGCTGGTTTGATCTAAACCTTATTTGACAAACCTATGACAGCTGTTACCAAAGCCAGTTCCCCCGATTACGATTGAAGACATGATGAAAAGGAGATATCGTGGCTTTTATTAAATTGGACTGTTGGTAGACATTAGCAGAGTCCCTCAGAATGTGTCCCTCAAAATGTGAAGTGGTTTCTTATCCATTTCAGATGTACTGAAATGGAATTTAAAGCTGTTCCTCGAGGAATTGTCAGTGCTTTATTCAGCACCGGTCATTTTAACCTGTATCTCTCAATGAAGCTTGAAATTCCTTTTCTGTTCTCCATTAAAAAGCAAATAGCTATCTGAAAACCCCTGAACCTCCTGGGAAGCGTTTATGTAGATATATCAAGTGCACACCAGACCAATTCAATGGCCCATTACAAATGTGCAGAACAATACTCCCCACTAATATGTTTCTGTGGTTTTTGTTTTCCCACAGAACCATCCAAGGTGTCTTTGAAAGGCTGCTATCAGCATCACCTTTGTCACCTACCTCATGCAGGCAGGTTGCAGTGCTAAAGTGATCCCAAACTTTCTGGGGAGATGGGTCAGTTGCAAGCAGTCCGCCAGAACAGATGTGGCACGCACATACAAGAGGAGCTTGTTACTACAGCGCTGACGGAGAGGATTTCACCCAGAATCCCATGGTGCTAGGACTCTCAGCTACTCGGCTCCCCTTGGACCAACAAACACTCCGATGGGGGTCTCTCCCGATGGGAATACCTCGCCCCCCTGACCCCGCCCGCTTCTCCCCAGACCCCGCGTGCAACACTATAAACACTCCTCTTCACTGCAGGGGGCTGAGGTTAAACAGTGGAGCTGCCTATCAGGGGGTCTGGCTGACAGAGGACTGTCTGTGTGAGTCTGGGGGTTAGCAGCACCAGACAACACACTGCTGGCTTTACATGAGGGAAAGTCTTGGTCACGCCATGGCCACCCATAGTAACAAAACGGAAGCTCTTATCCAGAGCGACTTACATCAATTACAGGTTTTTACGATTTATTCAGCCTGATATTTACTGAGGCAATTGTGGGTTAACTACCTTCCCCAAGGGTACAGCAGGAGTGCCCCTGTGGGTAAATGAACCGGCACTATGATACACTACCACTGCCTGAACCTGTCCTGTTACTCACAATTGGGAATGCTCAGTCAAAAATCCCACATCCCCGTTCTCTCTGGAAGCCAGTTTTTGAATGGCGAACGTGCTAGAGGAGTGTGACCAAGGCTCCTTCTCAGATGTGTTTATTTCTGATAGAGCCGAGCCAGTATGTAGTTAATCAGCGCTCTGAGACCCTGATTAAAGCATAGGGGTAATGATGTAGCAGAACACACATCGATCCATGAACAAGCAGACTTCATCAAAGAGAAAAGCAGCTAGGAGAATCTGATCAAAGGCCAGATTTTCTGTGGCTGAACTTGATTCTCTCCTCTCTCTGTCGGTCCAGAACGAGCACAGGCCACACATGGGGACTGCAGAACCCACTGTTTCCAATAGAAGCATTTATCAGGAGAGTCTTTCAAGAGGGAAAAAAAGCTTTTTTGCAATTGCCAAGGTATTGTCCACAAAAGGACATTGCAGTAATGACATCATTTGGCTCTTCTAGTTCCTTTCCAGAACAGGAAGAGCTAAGCAAAAATAAAAAGATGCAACGGATAAGGGACTTTCCTCTTTGCAGGATCATCTGAGGCCAGGATAATCTCTTTCTTTCTGAATTCATCTCTAACTCTCTCTCTCCTCATCTGTTCTTGTCCATCACCCTGTGTCTTTTTCACTCCACTTGCCCATTTATTCTTTTTCTATGTGTTAGTGAAAGTATGGTGTCGCTGTCTGTGCAAAATTGCTTACCCCCATTGACAACGGGGTGTTGGACTGCTTTTTTCAAACAGAACTGACCAACTGAAAGGACAACAATGGCAGCTGTTGGCTGAGGCCGTTAAGTGGTCTGTCCTTTACTGATGTGAAGGAACAGACTGAATCATCTCTCAGTAAGGACCATGATGGAGAGGAGCACCCAACTCAGGATAGAGAGAGAGTGAGTGGGAGAGAGGGGCTTGAGGGTGTAAGAGAAGGGAGAGAGAGAGAGAGAGAGAGAGAGAGCACAGGAGAGAGAGAGAGAGTAAGAGAAAGAGTGAGTAAGAACCGGCAGCTTTAAAAACAATCAGACGTAATCAGACACAGAGCCTTCCCAGTCTGTCAGGAGCGGTGTATTATTTCTCTAGAAAAATATTTTTCATATTTGGAGCTCTCGCAGCGATCTGCCCTGGTGGAGCTCGTTGGGTTTAAAGGGAACACAAACATGCCCCCTGATCCCCAACACTATCACCCCCCCCCCCACACACACACACACACCCCCCAACTCTCCCCTCTTCCCCCAAAAGCCCCCCTTCCAGGCACAGACTCTCCTGAGGCAAGAGCAGACTCCCAGTCCCATGACTTTCTCTTTACTGCTCCTCCAGAGGGCCTGGAGTCAAGCCTGCAGCTATGAAGGGATAACAGGTGGCTTTCCTGACACAACTCCCAGACTGAAGTCGTCCCCCCAACTCCCCAACAAAATTCATCTCCCACAGTGACGGCCGAGACTTTCAAGGAAGGACAGTACTGTCTGCAGGGTCTGGGTCAATGCGAACTGTTCCGTAACAGTCACACCAATCGGTATATTAGAGAGACAGTGAAAGTCATGTCTCAATTCCCATGCCAATAAATGAAAGCTCTCCATTTTGCACAGAATTTTTTTTTACATTCCACATTTTTTTCATGCATTTCATCACCAAATCAATCAAGGGCTCCTTCCTGCGTCCAGAAGAGTTTTCCAATCCATCAGCCCGATCTTAAGGAGGCAAACAGCTTCAAGAATCTTATATAAAAAAATGCATGTGTTTCACTTCCAATTACCACTTAGCATACATATGTGAAATACATATAGTGGGTCTCAAAGCAGTTTTCCCTACTGCCAGTTATGGAATAATGAGCTGTACAATGAGGCCTGGCACAAGATATTGAACACTTAATTATGCTTAATTGGGACAGCTGTATATATATATATATATATATATATATATATATATATATATATATGCATTTATTAAAATAAACAGCAGCCAATAGTTCAGTCAAACGAGCTGAGCTGACATGAAAACCAGCAACACCAGGGGATCCCCAGAAAGAGGATTAGGAAACACTATCTTGAAGCATAATGTACATTTTCAGGGGAGAATCAATAAGAATTTGAACATGAACCTCAAACCAGTGTTTAGTTGGATGCACAAAGCATACATCAAGTCCACAGGCCTTACAAGACTGATTTATATGTACTTGGTGGAACCAAACACTTTCCCTGGGTTTTCTATACCAAGGGTATAGGACCACTGTAAGTGGCATCTTAACAGTTTCTACTTAGCTTACCAGATCCTCATGGAGGACTGCATCATTGAATTGCAGTCACTGAAATGTCAGATTAAGCACTCAGCCAAGTTATAACTTCAACACATATGTTCTGTTATCATTCATTAGGGTCCAACATTCTCTGAGGGTTAAAAGCAACCATACCTGACCTGGACATCGAGTTTTTGAAACACTAATGACTAGACAGACAAGTGAAAAGGCATAGACGTACAAGTCATAGTTTTGTAATTAGGCACAGTCAAGTGTTTCTTGCTACTTCCAATTCTTAAATCAATTCCAGCGATTGTATACGTACCATTATCGCATTTGTTGTTTGGGCTAAGTGATGGTGTATTGCTGATACCGTGAAGTTTTTTGGGTTTTTTTTGAGTGGTTCATACTTTCAAATGGTTTTTGAGTTTTTTTTTCTCAAAATTCTCAGGGGTGTTTGGATTATTTAAGAACTACAGAGGAAAGACTGGGATATCCCGTTCCTGTGCCATGTGGCCTCATGAGCAAATAAGTCAACAAAAAACATTAACTGTGCCTGAAGTTAAAAAATCTGCAAGTTCAAGACAGAGGAGGAGCGGAGGAGCCGAATAGCTCTCATTTTTTCAGTGCGCATTTGAAATCTGTCCCATATGTGTTTTTATCATTTTTCCAAGCATCGGCTTAAGTACACATAAACAGGAATGACTCACTGGCCGAGGCCTTGATCGCTTTGCTAAGCGCTCGTTAGACAGAGCAAACTGCCCCAGATACCATCGGGGCACGGCAGCTTTGCTTTATTTCAACCTGAAAGGAGAAAAAGAAGAGTGGAAAAGGAAGGGAAGGAGAGAGAAAGAGAGCTAGAGAGAGAGAGAGAGAGAGAGAGAGAAAGAGAGAGAGAGAGAGAGAGAGAGAGTGGAGGGGATCCAGTTTCCATTTCAAACCCTAATGTGGCAGAGCAATTTAATATTCCCAGTAATATCGGCAGCCCCTGAAGCTGGGTTGAGCCGTGCAAGGCTTCCCTTGCCCAGGTAAATAAACCCTGGCCCAATGGCTGCTGCCGGTGTGCAGCAGCCAACACAAAGCTGCACTGCTATTGGCCGAGCATCAAGCATCCCAAAGCTACTGGGAAAGCAGCCATGGTGCCGAGGCTGGGAATGACCACTCTGCACAGGAAGGGGCACAGGGACCGATTAGGTGACCGTCCAGGTGATGAGTTTGCAGACCGACCCTTTGATACACACCTGCACTATCAACAACGAAGTCTCCCCTCCTCCGGAAATCTTTCCGTGTGAGAATGTAGCACACTCCCCTCGCTAATAACCGTGGCTGTTACCCACGGGCAAGTATTATGTGCTAACAGATTGTCTTTTAATAAATCCCACATGACGTGAATGCCACTCTCAACTACTGCTCTGAGAGTGCGACTGAACCCCAGCTTTGTAGAGTACAGTAGAGCCATGTGTGACAGGCTCCAACAGAACTGAAAAAAGACAAGAAAGTGTGATATGCACTTCAACATCACCAGTGAAGCACAGTCCGCACAGCGATGGCAGTGCTGGCAGTACGATGGTGGTATGATGACTGCTGAAGCGGCTGTGAAGAATGTGACATTTCCACCCAGATGTTCCCCCCACAGCAGCTGGGCTCACTTTACCAGGCTCTGAGTTTCCCCCTGCCAACCAAAATCAGCCCCCCCTGCGGGTTATGAAGACTTTCCTGAGCCAACAGCCCTGCACACTGTCTGCTGCTCAGGGGAAGCGGAGTCTCTGCTACCTAATGTCAGTGGGCTTTCCCTGACTGCAGCACAACCAGGGGGCATCTCTGCCAGGGAGAAGGGAGAGGGGGAAGGGGGGCATGTGGACAGGTACGAGGGAAAGAGTCTATAGCCTAGATAGGGTATTAACATCAGAGTATAGAGAGAGAGGGAGAGCGAGAGACAGAGAGAGAGAAAGAGATAGGGACAGAGAGACAGAGAGAAAAAGAGAGAGACAGAGAAAGAGAGGAGAAGGGCATATAGAGAGGTAGATGGGGAGAGGGAGTCTATAGCTTAGACAGGGTATTAACAACAAGGTATAGAGAGGGAGAGAGACAGACAGACAGACAGACAGACAGACAGACAGAAAGAGAGAGAGAGAGAGAGAAGGGGATATAGAAAGATAGGGGCGAGAGGGAGTCTGTAGCCTAGACAGGGTATTAACACCAAGGTATAGAGAGAGAGGGAGTGGGAGACACAGACTGAGAGAGAGAGAGGGAGAAGGGGATATAGAGAGGTAGAGGGGGAGAGGGAGTCTATAGCCTAGACAAGTTATTAACACCAGGGTATTGGGGGGGGGGGAGGGGGAGGCGGGGCGGTTGAGTGAGATGGAGTCTACAGGCTGGACAGAACGTATTAATGCTACTAATCAATCCAGAGGTCATTCTCACCCATTCTGACTCCCTCTCCCTCTAATTCTCTTTCTCGCTCACTCCCTCTCCCCCTCTACCCCTCTGCGTTAATACCCTCTTTCAAGTCCAATCCCATGCATCTCAATCTCAGGACGAACACCCCCATTCACCTTTCTATCAGGCAGACACACCGCCCCCTCTGTCCCAGACTGCCTCAGGTAACGAGAGCGCTCTCTCTCTCTCTCTCTCACCTGGGTCTGCTTGACCTCCACAGTGGCCCCAGCTGGCAGCTCTGAGAAGCAGGGCACGCTGGAAGGCACAGAGCCCGCCCTCTCCGGAATCTGATTAATAGAGATTTCGACCGCGTTCTTTTCTCCATAAAATCCATCTGTGTTCCCAAGGTCACAACACCCCCACCCCACCTCTTCCCCTTCCCCTCCACATTAAAACTGGCCCAAAATCTCGTTCCAACTCAGGATTCCGCTAAGAAATCAAATACTTTGATATTTCCGTCCCAGGAGCCATGGATCATCTAGCGCTGCCCCATTTAGAGAGTGCAAAGATGCCGAAACCCTTAAAGTAATCACTCGGGCCTGTGCAGTACAAAGGTAACCGAGGTCCTTGAGTCCGTATCTGATGGCAAAATATCTGGAGCCGGGGAGCGCGTGTAAGAGCTTAAGTGAGGCTCATTACTTCTCCTGGCACACGGTCCCGTTTCAACAGCTGGGTCAACCACAACGCACGCCGCGGAAAGCACAAATCACACAACTCACAAAACACATACACCTGCAGGGTCGTTGCAGCAACCGGCTACACACCTGCATCAGCACATGTGTGGGGTTCCTGTAATAGAGGGTGTCACAGAGATGAAGACTCTGACTAGTTAATCTGATTGCCACAAACTATCAGGGTGTCACTGATGTACAGCACAATGAGGCAGTAGCTGCTAGGATCAATTATATTACATTACATTACATTATTGTCACTTAGCGGACACCCTTGTCCAGAGCAACTTACATAGGTTACAGTTTTACATGGTATACATTTCTCTAGCTGGATATTTACTGACAGAATTCTTGGTTAAGTGCTTTGCCTAAGGTTAGAACGGCAGTGCCCCAACAGGGAATCAAATCAGCAACCTTCCGGTTACACACTGCTGGCCAATATGCACTCAGTATTGCAGTAATACACATGTGCATGCATGAAACTTCTAGTGGCAACGCTATGGATTTGCTTGAGAAAGATCTCGGGTCAAAACATGTTGCAGTACAGCTTGGTGTGTATGTATGGAAACTGCTGTATTGTATGTTCTGGGATTTTTCACGTTACATTGCATTACATTATATTACATTACAACTCCTTATTAGCTACTGTGGCTGGGTGCCACACAGTGGTTGCTTGAGGTTGCTTTGGCGGGTTTGAGGTTGCTCTGACCTTTTCGTCTTTTAATCTGATGGGTTCAACAGGTTTCTACAGTGCAGTCTCAGTCTCTTAACTTCTATCTCTTATCAGTGATTGTCTAAATCACAGTGAAGTCTGTGCAGCCAGCAGTGGTGTAGCGGTGAGGAGCAGAGATGGTTCGAGTCCCTGCTGCTGTTGAACCCTTGGCCAAGGAATTTAACCCAGATGTAAATATCCAGCTCTATCAATGCATAACTTGTAAAACTGTAACCTGTGTAAAATCGCTCTGTATAAGACAACCAGCCAAATGACAATAAAGTTATGCAATCGAATGCAATGTAAAGCTCTGCTTGTTTGATGAGCAGAATCCGGTGTGAGGCCCCTTTTTCCTGTGACAGTGTGTGAGTGTACAGTGGTTAATGTGTTAGGCATTTTGAGCTGTCTTCCTGCAGGGTGATCGGAGCTGAGCAAGGCATCCCCGCTCCAGCCCTGTTCCAGCCCGCTGCACTGAGGCCAGGGCAATTTCACTGATAACTGACCCCGGTTCTGGCTTCAGCCCAGCTCTCTTTTCTGACTGTGGAAACTCTGAGCGCTTGATTCTGAGCAGATAACTTCACCTCCCATGACAAAGTAGCCCCCTGAAAAAAAAGGTGTCTTAAACAAGAGACAGAACTCGAACCTTGACGCTGAGTCAGCATCCGGGACAGACCCCCTTCGTCATACCTTCCGTCCCAAAAATCCCCCCTCACCACTTCACAGTTCAGAGGGGACAGCACATGCAGGGGAACTGGAAGCACAGAGACACATACTCCCTCTCACCTCTTCCTGTACTGTCACTATGAGACACTGAGATGACTTCAGGACACCTGAAACTGATATCTTTTTGACAGTTTGCCTGGAAACATCCCCTCTCAAATTTTAGCCCCTCCATCGATTGCAATTTCCAGACGGAGCTTTTCTCTTGCACCGAGGGCAGAGAATAATCAAAAACTGATGCTCCTTCTGTCAGAGCGGAGGGGAGAACATCCTGACAATGCCACAACTCAGAGCTAACAGATACGCACACAAACACTTTAACACTCACTTTAAAAAATTCTCACTCATCATCTGACTCACTCACACACACAATTTCTAAGACACATTCATTCATGCACTCTGTCTCTCTCACTTACTTACATACTTATACAAACACATACAAACACACACACTCAAACGTAACTAAACTCACAAACACACTCAAACGTCCTCACGCTCAAAGGGCACAAACTTACTGAAACACTCATAAACACGCTCAACCTCACTAATTCTAAGACACTCAAACTCTGACACACTCAAAACACAGTCGACCACACGCGTGAACTCTAACACACCGGACACACGTGCAACTTCCAAGACGCTCACAAGCTCAAACACTCTCACACACACACACTCACGCGCACACGTGCGCGCAGGCGCGCACACACACACACACACACACACACGCGCGGTGTTCAGCGGACAGCCTGTTTCTCTCACCCATCAGCAGGCTGCAGGTCCATAGCAGCAGCTTGCAGCAGTACTCCATGAGTCAGTGTGTGAGAGTCGGTCCCGGCAGCACTCGCTAACAGATCCTGCTCTTATTGACTCCAGCACTGCTCCAAAGGCTGGCTATATCAGGGGGAAGTAGGAGGGGTCTGCAGCCGGTCGGAGAGGAGGTGCACAGCCAGCCAGCAGGCAAGTCTCACTCACACACTCATCTGGTTGCACTCTCACGGACTCACACACACGCACACACATGTGCGTGCGCGCACACACACACACACACACACACACACACACACACACACATTTAGATACACACACACATAAGGTACAAACACAGATACCAGTGAATACAAACACTCACATGTGTCATCACATACACTACATACAAATACATACAAAAACACACACTCAGCACTACATACATACAGACACACACACACGCTACTACAGACCAACGCACACACAGTTCTACATATGAACACATACCCACTCTAACTTATGCACAAATGCACACATACACACACACACACACACACACACACACACACACACACACACACACATGCTACTACAGACCAACACACACAGTTCTACATATGAATACACATACCCACTCTAACTTATGCACAAATGCACACACACACACACACACACACACACACGTGCCACTACAGACCAACACACACCCACCTCTACATATGGATGCACATACCCACTCTAACTTATGCACAAATGCACACATACACACACACACACACACACACACACACACACACTCACACACTTACATACACTCACTGAAGCTTACACACTCTCTCTCTCTCTTTCTCACACACACACATGGCATTGCACACAAACAGGAGTCCTTTAAAGAGCTCCTCTGCTCCACTTTTCTCAGTAGCCCGGGGGGGGGAGTGCGCCGAGAGGGAACCCCCGGCCTGCAGTCTTTAAAGGGGGTTTTATAGAGCGGCGGCACTCTGTTCTCTCACTGCCTCTGACACTGCGGCACGTTTACAACACGCTTTACATTCTGTGCTGCCTCTTTGTTTTCCTTATTTTTTTTGTTACGTGACTTAACATCTGCTCTGCGCTGAAGCACCTCAGAGAGAAAGAGAGAGAGAGAGAGAGAAAGCAATGGCAGAGGGACCAAGCAGAGAACAGTCAGTCTCAAAGGCAGTGATGGCCATCAAAAGTTTTTTTTTTTTTTTTTTTTTAAACAAGCACACCACTTTAAGTTCAATTAAACTGAACATTAGATTTGAGAAGCTGTGATTGCAAACTGCTTTGGAAGTCACACAGCTGAAACGAAAACAAAAGGGCGGGTGAAAACTGTAACCTTTTTTTAGCTCTGACATAAACAGTAACTCATGTGGGAATGATAATTAATGACTCTAAGTGGATTTAACTAACTTCATTTCACTGATTAGATGTAGAAATTGCAAATGGGCATGCACGCACACACACACACACACGCATGCACACACACAAACACAAGCACATGTGCACACACACACACGCACACACACGCACAATCCATAACCAATGAAGACCAGGTGTTCAGTGTGCTGCACACACATGTCTGTCTCGGTCGAATGCTTTAATCTTCAGACAGTGGCTCTCGGTCATATCCAGGCTGATGTTAACGTTGCATGAAGCATGAAGAAATTAAACTGTTAATTATTCCTTAAACATGCTGACTGACCAGAGCGAGTGGCTCTCGTCATTTCATCAAGAACATTTAAAAACTCATTCTGGTCTGTTGCCTCTCATCATGGCCCCACTCTGACACCCCCATGGCTCCCCATAATGCCCCCCCCACACACACCGCCCCCATGTGCCCCTTGTACCCTACATAGAGGCAGGCCCCCAAACTTTAACCATCAATGCTTACTGTGTTCCATACACGGCTGTTCTGAATTTCATGTCAGTCCTGGGATTGGTTGCCATTTCTAAGGAAATCCACTGGAATCTAGTGTGCAAACAAACACTGCCGACACAGAGACCACAAGCATACTGCTCTATAGTAGATATGATACCAAGGCAAGCTTTTGTTTTTTTTTTTTTGTAATTTTTTTTTTTATAACAAGGCTCACCAAAGAGACGCTGTTTTATGGATACCACATTACAGAAACATCTAAATTACATTCACTGTGAACCTAGTGGAAAAACTGAGAGGGGAGTTTCAGTCCGTCAGCCTAACAATGTGTAACATTAATTCAATCTATAAAGGGTTCTATCGTCATTCAATTTTCCTTAGACTCTTCCCACAGCTTCTCAGATGAGTGTGCCTTTCCTTTAAGACATTACTACATTAAAGACAGAGGCAGCTACCAGCCTCTGAGACAAATTGTACCATTAATGAGATATATTCTTACAGCCCAGCAGTGTGTCACTCACTATTAGTTTTCAGATTTATTAATAATGTTCCAGCTGAGATATGAGGTCGTCTGTATGGAAGCTTTGGGATTCTAGAATACCATGCCATCAGTTCTTAGAAGCCTGAAACACATATCAACCCCACTGCAGCTTTGCTGCAACAACTCAGGTACAATGCAATCACTGTGTACAAAAAGTGTTGAGGTTGAAGAGACACCTGAGACTCTTTGGCCACTGTCTGTTTAACTAAACCAGGTGAAAGACCATGAGGTGCATATAGACATTGCTCCGTCCTACTTTTTGAATAATACGGTCTGGTCTGATCTATCAACACTGGTTTTGGTTTAAATTAGGATCTTAATATCTGTTGAAGAATAACAAATATAAATGTATTTTTGCTACTATACTCAAACAACAGTAGAATAAAATCTTTTCAAGCCATTAAATCAGACCTTACTTTTGTTTCCTGTCTTTCAAAGGTAAAAAGTGAAAAAAAAACAAAAACATGGAAATGATGGACTAACATTAGCAGGACTGTGGCAATAAGAGGATAAGAACATAAGATGTTTAATGAGGAGAACAGGCCATCCTGTCTAACCACTCATCATCCTGCCGATAGTTCAGAGTATATTTAGGACTGTGTCCAAACCTGGTCTTGAGCACTTTCAGGGTGTCTGCTTTCACTACAGTTCCTAGTAAGACATATCATGCTTTTATAACTCTTTGGGTGAAAACAAATACTTCCTTGTGTCAGTGTGAATTGACTTAATTGATTTCCATGTCCTTCTGCTCTGCTGACAGAACTTCCTTCCTTTGGAAATAGCTTGTTTTATTCATTTTATTCATACTTTAAATTGAAAAACCTCAATCGGATACCCCCGGGTTTCCTTAACAACTTATATGTTTCATAGTCAGAACGAGTCATGTTGCCCTTCTCTGTGCTTTTTTCAAGAGTTTCTGTGACCTTAAAATGTGATTAACAAAACTGTGGTCTGACTCAAATACAATCTGGCATCTTATAATGTTAACATACCTTTGATTGACACTGTACTGTACATACAGTATGCTAAATGTCCCATCATCGTAAGTGATTTTATTTCCTGCTTCAGCACAATGCCAAAGATCCAGAGTCGTTATTCTTTGTGTTCTATGCTGAAGCTAATTCTTAAACCACTTTGATGTAATGTTAATTTCTACTGATTTCAGTCCAGAAAGAAATCACTCATACGGCACATTGAGTCAGCACATACTGTATCGTAGTTTCCTCAAAGAAGTCCGGGAGGTTTGCCAAGCAAAAGCTCCTTCTATGGAACCTGTGCTGACTATCCCTTATGATTCTATTTTTTCATTAACAGTTCTAGCCTATCCCTCTTGGTAGATTTAAAAAACTTACACAATATGCATTTTAATCTAGCTGCTGTTTATTTCTGTAAGTCATCCTATTTCTTAGACATCAGAATTATACTCCCTTGTCTCTATTCATTAGGAATTTCTTGAGTTTCAAGAAATTGCACTCATTTATTTTTTGTTTAATGGGTTATAAATAATCTTGTAATTCCTTGCATACTCTTGGGTATATACTCTCAGGATCTGCTGATGTGTCAGTCCTCAGTTTTTGTCATTTTTCCACTTACTCACTGTCCCTTTTTTCAATAAAATTTAATATTTCCTTGGAATCAGACACAATTGCAACTAAGGACACATGGACCTCTTCCCTGGTGATGTCCTCAGCAAAGTAACTGTTAAGTGTGTCTGTAATGTTTTTATTGCTACAAAAAGTCCATTCCATCTTTTTGTTTCTCCTAACCTTCTCATAATTGAAAGAATGGCCTATTTATCTATCGTCTGTGTCTTTGTGTGCATGTACGAATGTATCTATCCGAAAATGTTTATTTTCTGTTCAGAACATATTTATTTTCAGAATACCATTTCAGTCTCTCTTTTTTTCCTTTTTTGTAAGGAACGGGAGCAGTAGTATTTGTTTGGGGAAATGACGTTTTTGTGGGTGGCATTCCATTCCCCCTACTCAGACCGCTCTCCGCGTTGCTTAACCCCCAACTTAATGAAGAAACCAGGTGACAACAACTGAGCATATTTCCAGAAGCAGGTTTCCCAAAACTGGGGCTAACTAACCTGTGTCGGAAACAGAGCTGATGAATACTGTGCGTGCCCCGTAAAAAAACGAAGCTTCCCAGAACAAAGGAATCACATCGCACCCGCTGTGAGCCGGGGAAGGGGGCCGAGATGGTAACTGTTACCACACGCATATGGTGGCCGGTTTTTTGTTTTTTTTTTTAAACCAGGATTTTGGGTCTTAGCTCATTGCTGAAGAATCTCCTGGATCCTGTCTGCAAGAGGACGACATTACAGAGACAACTGATAAATCAGGGTGGAAAGCGTAATTAAAATGAATATCTTTTACTCTCTGCACAGTGGCAGGGGCCAAGGCGGTGCAGTGCAGAGCAGTGCAGGAGTCAGGTTGCAGCCCTCAGTATTTCCACCATGGAGCACTCCTCCCGAGATGCTGCTCTGCTGACCAAATTTAGAGATCTTTTACCCGCCGAACGATTCAGAAAAAGGAGAATATGGGGGGAAAATTCTCCGGAGTGTGACAGGTTTGCTTAAGGAAATTTGATTCTCTCCCTACAGAGGCACAGAGGCAGAGAGAGACCCACGGAGAGGAGCAGTCTGAAATCGATATTCCCCTAAACGGGAGCCACACTTACCCGACGTCCTCAGGGCCCTCTGACACTACAGAGCAACTGCAAACAATTACCTGAATCACTCCGGAATTAGCTCTTGCGTGAGGTATGGCGGGCTGCACTGGGCCAGACAGGAGCTACGTGAGGGGAGAGGTCCGGCTCCTACTGTTAAATTCTCATGGATACGAAATAACCAAGTTCCCCTAAATTATCAAGAGCCAGCGTTCTACATGCTGGAAGCACAACAGATAACAGGTGCAGGTAACAGGTAACTTACCACTTACACCGCCACTGATCACAGCCACTGATACTGCAATTGATCGCTGTTGCTGATCATCACCACTTATACTGCAACAGATCACAAGTGTAGATCACCACTATTGAGTACTCCCACTGATCACAGCCACTGATACTGTAATTGATCAATGGCCCTGATCATTACCACTTATAATGCCAGAGATCACAGGTGCTGATCACAACCTCTGATCACTTCCACTCACACAACCACTGGTCACAGACATGGCAATCGATCACCACCACTGATCATTACCACTCATACCACCACTTATCACAGCCACTGATACTGCAATTGATTACCTCTGATCATTACCACAGACCAGAGCTACTGATCAGTCTCAGTGTCCTATGGTCAGGCCCCAGCTCCTGGATTTTATAATCTGTTATACTGAACACTTTATTCCACCAGGGGAGACCACACCGGTTTTCACTCTCACCTGGCCCAGTGCTGTGGCTTGGCTTTCTGCTCTGAGATGAGCTAATGACAGATAATGACACATACTGATACCTGGGACCTCAGTCCTTCCAGTATGTTCCACTCAGACTTGGCCCACAGTTTGCTGTCCTAACAAAGCATGCTGGGGTATCTGAGGGACCCATCCGGAAAAACAAAAGGAGCTGCCTTTGGTCTTAGCCCCCGCTGACACCCATGATGCAGCCGGAGTGGAATGGCTCAGAAACCGGACTCTCTCTCACAGGCAAACTCTTCCTTCCTCCTGGCTGCACTGACCGCCTTCAGCATGAACTGGAATTCCTGGCAGGGCCGAGCTGAATCTTCCCCTAGCCTCATCCAGTGGTTAAAGCTATTCGAGGCATCGGAGGGGGAGAACACTGTCAAAAACCCGCAAAGACAAGTGCGAGCCCTCAGCCAAGAGGATGGAGAACCACACACGCACATCATCACATCACCCCATAACAACCCCCACCCCCCCCCAAAAAAAAACAAAAACAATAAAAAATACAAGCAACTAACCCATTAGGTATGAAACTACCTGAGAGTAATGCAATTTAGATTTAAGAGAATGTTGAAAAAGAATGAGGAAGACAGTGCAACCAGTAACAATGTCCTATGAACCTTCTTTTCTACAAATTTTAATGATGCAATATGAACTCCCCTGACTGTTGCATTTTTTTGATTCCACAATTTACTGTCAAGAAAGTCAAGAACGGAATGTAGTGATTTATAGAGTATGACATGAATTAAGCCCCTCCAAGGAAACCCTGGGATTGGAGCACCATCAACACTTATTAAAACAAGGCATTTAAAAAAAACATTCTACCTTTTGGCTTGTGCTTCTTGTTAGTTATTTGTTATCCAAACAATGGAAGTCTTTAATTCCACTCCCAGCATGAACTTGTAAAACCCTATGAGCTTGCACCAGGCTGTGGTTCAGCACATAAGGTGAACTCAGAATGAAGATGCATTCCACGGAATTTCATATAATAACATCTCCCAATCTGACTATAAAGTAAATAACTCAGACTCCACTGATATTTGACACTGGCTGGGTGCATGCACAGACTTATGAGTTGTGTACATTCTTTTCAAAATGTGCAGAATAGAGGAAGGCAGAATAAATAGGCCTATATAAGAGAATGAGTGCTTTTACAAATATCTTTACATTAAATCCATGGCACTTAGCACATGCTCTTATCCAGAATGACTTACATAGGTCAATTTTTAGGCTGTATATTTATTGAGGCAATTCTGGGTGAGGTACCTTGCCCAAGGGTACAGCAGCAGTGCCCTTGCAGGGAATTGAACCAGTAACCTTTTGGTTACAAGCCCTGCTCCTTCCCACCATGCAAAACCACCACCTCAGTACATGACGATGCACCTACGATTTACACATCCCCCTGCCCCCCTCTTTTCTACACCCCCCCCCCATATCAAGCAGAGGGACCAGCTGATTGATCACCATATATCATGGGAAAGACTAGGGAAAGACTTTACTACAATCAATGAACCAGCCGAAATGGCCAAATGATAGACTGGCATTCTGCTCTACAAAGGAAGAACTTGTAAGGCCAAATTAGGGCAGGCTCCTATGCGTCTTTCCACTTGTTCAAAGCTTGATACTCACTTACCCAGCAAAATAATCAGCACCTTAGACATGAGCCCCATATGAGATGTTGTGGGTGTTGTCTGGTTACTCCAGTAGTTTTTCATGTTTTGACTGCAGATAGGGCACAAAGGAGTCGTCATGGTCCTTTTTGTCTCTATGTGTATCCTGTTGACCATCTCACTCGTATTCTAAAGCAAATTTACACAGTTTCATTAACCAATAAAAAATCAAGCTCTTAAGAGCATTAAAATGCTGCAAAGGCCCTTGGCTATACCACACAATTGGTTTTAAGCTTTACAGAAATAAAGACACTGTAGTGCAAACCGGTACATAAAGATATGTGTATAACATAACCCTATTAATGAAACTACTTTTCAAAGTCAGTCTTGCTGCTGTGAATTGTGGCCATTAAGAGTAATGGAAAAAGTAAACATGGTGGGAGCACACAAAACAACTCTGTGGAAAATCATGGGGAAATCCCAATGACTCAATGTACACAACAGGTCTGACCTTTAAGCGTAACATGCCAATCCATAGTGATGAATGACTTTTACTAGGATTAAAGAAAAAACATTTGCATTTCATTAAAGTCAGAGGTGTTGTCTACCTTCCCCCTGCAGTTCCCACACAACCTATTTTCCCTATTGTTGATTGATCGGTGGGGAAAGCAGTGTGTTGTAGTAGTAAGGAGCAGGGCTTGTGATGAAAAGGTTGCTGGTTCAATTCCCCACTGGCACACTGCTGCTCTACCCTTGGACAAGGTGCTTAACCCACAATAGCCTCAGTAAATATACAGCTGTATAAATGCATTACATGTAAGAATTGCAAACCTATGTAAGTTGCTCTGGATAAGAGTTTATACCATGTGACACAACATTACATTACATTATTGTCATTTAGCAGACAGTTTTATCCAGAGCAACTTACATAGTTGCTACACTACCGGGTTAGGAATTCATTAGTAGCCCCACAGTTTCAGGCCCACAGACCTGCACCAAAGTCCCACACACGACTCCGGTACGGAAACACAAAGCAGCGACCGCGTCTGTCACGAATGAACTGTCACAGGCAAGCTCTGGATCAGGAGCCAGGTAACTCAACCCGCAGATGACCCACAGAAGCGTCGGCTGCACATTTGTCAGTCATCTGTCCAATCGTTCAAAAGCGGCGCGCGGCGCATGCATTCAAAGAACCGCGTATTTATGAGGTGCTGGGAACACCTTTGACTCTCCACAGATGCAGTGCAGCGCCAGTCCTAAATGGAGCCAAAATATTGTGAGAGAAATACCTATTTTTACCCGCAAATCCCATCAGAGATGAAAAAAATTCTCAACAGATCTGCTCATTAAAGTGGATTCAGCTTTGGAATAAAAACTGGATACAATGTTGATCTCCTCTGAGGATTCTTTTTTTTGTTGGCTTCATTATGGAGGAGATGTACAGTACATATGGCTTTGTGAGTTCAGTACAATGAGGTGCATTCAAAAGTTTGTTTTTCAGCAAACGCCAATAATGTAAGTAAATAACATTTGGTGGAAAGAATGCTTTAAATGATCACATAGTTATGCTTTAAAGGCAATCCTCAGACATAATGATCACCCCTTTCTGGGCTTTCAATATAAGATAATAAGGACAGAGACCATACATTGTAAAAGCTTACAGCATGTATGCATGCAACCCTAATGGGCCTAATTTTGGCATTGCTAATGGGTTGAGAACTAAACAAACCTTAAGTTAAGAGGCCAAATATCCAGTCCCATACTATTCATTGTTAGGCTGTTTATTCTCTTGTTATATTCATTGTACTGTTTATTTATTTGCGCTTTGCACAGATGACTTCAAACTTTGTTCCGCATAAGCTGAAAATTGAAAAAAAAATGCACAGCCAAGTTAGTTTAGGCATCGGCAGCACTAACCACTGTGCTAAACATTCTCTTAGAATGAGAGTGTCATATCTTCTCAATGGGATGAAATCATGTTCAAGGAATGAGCCAAGCTGATCAACCCACACTGGAGAGAACCACTGAATCAGGTCATGTAATGAGGCGTGTGCTCGGCCTGAGCGGGGCCCTGGGTTCGACACGGGCAGGGTGACAGAGCACTGGTCTCTCGGAATGTGGTGGTTGTGGGAAACCGAGTCCATGACCTCACTCAGCCAAGCTCCGCCTCTCTACTACCAGCATGCACTGCCATCGGGGGGACATGTCCACTCTGGTCCGAGTGGAACATGACCCAGTGTGAGTTTCTCTATGGGTCAGCTGGAATTTAAAATAGGGCTAAATAGAGGTGGCAGTGTTGCATTGGGCGCGGCAGTGTAGCATAGTGGCAAGGAGCAGGACTTGTAACTGAGAGGTTGCTGGTTTGATTCCCTGATTGGGCACTGCTGCTGTACCCTTGGGAAAGGAACTTAGTCCACAATTGCTTCAGTAAAATATCCAGCTGTATAAATGGATAACATGGGAAAAAAAATTGTAACCTATGTGCAATAACCTGTATATATTTTCTATAACCTGTATTTAAGTCACTCTGGATAAGAGCATCTGCTAAAATGCCAATAATATAATGTAATGTAAAGTGTTTAGAGTGAAGAGGCTCCAGCGCTACATGGTGTGACTTCTACTGAAACTGTTTAGAACTGGATTCCAGCTACTGTGTAACTAGACTGGAGACATATCTATTTAACCATGTGGGATAGCTTGTATATTTTACATTAGTGGAGAATAAATATACATTTTCAGCCCAAAAGTGAGAGCTGACATTTATCAGGGTTGACAGATATGATCGTTTAACAGAGCAGTTTGGTCAGTAATTTGAACCCAGAGTAAACGTTGATGCACCACATTTTTAACTCATGCATACTTAAACAAAGATAAAAAGAAAATTTAGGTATTTTAAGAGAAATGGTTCAGATGACTGTTGATTGTTGACTTTTTTCAGTAAATATCCAGCTGTATAAATGGATAACATTGAAAAAAAAATTGATTGAATTGATTTCAGGTCTTTATTCAAAACGCTGACCCTCGCCTTCTCTGCAGTCAACAGGACAGCCCCTACCTATCTCCAAGACCCCATCCAGCCCTACACACCTGCCCGGCCCCTACGCTCAGCAGCAACTGGACGTCCTCACACAAACAGAGCAGGAGGTTCTCGCTCTGCAAGGCAACAATGTTTCTCCTCCATCACTCCCCAGTGGTGGAGCGAACTCCCTCACAGCTCCATCACTCCAATCCTTCAGACATGGTCTGAAGACACATCTTTTCAGACTCTATCTGGATTGACCTATCACACAATCGCCTTTACTCTGGCACTCATTGCGCTGTTTTGAATTCAGATCTTGTTAGTTGCCCTATACCCTGTAGTTGTATAAAGTAGCTAGTACTGCGTCCTCAAACAGACTTTGCTCTCAGCTGAGAACAACTGTCTCATTGTGGAACTGTACGCATCCTGTCCCCGTACTGTCGCTATACTTACTGTATGCACTTTTGTACGTCGCTTTGGATAAAAGCGTCTGCTAAATAAATAAATGTAAATGTAAATGACCCCCGTGCTTTGTCTATGTCCACGTAAGTGCAGGTTGGTCCTCCGGCCTCATGAGGGTGCTGTTCTGTCTTTGCTCCACAACCTTACAGATAGGTTGGCTTATTGCAGGGGTTTCTGCTAGAACCATTATCAAGAAAGCAGTGTAACACTGCCAGTTTCAGCTCAACACAATGCAAAAAGTAAGGACTGCCTTCCAGCGGTACACAAACTGTATTTCTGCTGGCCATGTTTAGTCTGAAAGTGTCAGACTTGTTGGCATTCATGGATAGAGACCGTAAATGGGAAAACCCATTCTTTCCATCTCTGTCTCTCCTTGACATACCCTTCGTTCTTTCCCCAGCTCTCTCTCTAGAGATTCTAAACTGTTGGTGTAGAGATAGTTTCATTTATTCTTTAGGACAGTAACACTTTAGGGAAGGCGTGCCATTTGGAATCCGACCCGTTATGAAATGTGGAGGTTTGCTGTGATAGGCCAATGGGGAGCACACTCGTGGCAGACCAATGAGAGCCCGGTAAATGAGCACACATTAACAGCACCGCTGGGAAGACTTTATGGCTCAGGTTATGTAGCGACTCATTAAACTCTTTCAAACTCACAACACACCCCTGGTCAACGTGTGCAACACATACGGTTTAGCGTGACTCAAATTATAACAAGAAATACGCACTGTAATCTAAATCCACTGTGTTTATAAGCCGCATTGCACGTGAGTACAAAAAGGGTAGCATTTTGCTCTTTCTTTCTGTCCTTGTTCGCAAGACACAGACCACACCAAGCTGATATATTTCACAGAGACAATAAAACTGCGAGGCAGAAGAGAAGAACTTCTAGGGAGCCTTGGCATGACTGGTTGTTGCTGAGAGGAGGTGAGACACAGTAAGGTAATGAGGAGGACTGCTTGAACTCAGGGTTGGAAGACTCAGGGGTATTTGGCACAGAGGGTTGGGCGGACGATGAACTGACCTGTGGGAACGTTGATTCACGTTTTGCAGGAACCTGGACTGGCTGAGGAACCGGGGGAGATGGGAAGGAGGGGAGAGGCAAATGCACTGAAACGGGACGAGCACAGGTCACCGGCTGCACTCACACTAGCACCGATAGGTAACAGGGGTGACCCCATTAAGCACGCCAACGCCAGTGGAAAACTTCACTGTTATGTAAACACTGAAGGAGGTATTAAATATGGATATGAAAAAAGTGGAGAAATGAATCCAGTCTGAGCCATGAGTCATGCTGGCTTTTCCAGATATCTGGCACGGGATCTTGAGGGCTAGCTGAGCCAGGAGCAGCGATAAAGTTAAGCCACACGCCACAGACCAACGACAGTGCGCAATTCACACTGCAACACACGCAGCTTGCAAAAAACTACACGCCGCATAAGCGTCAGTCTCATAAGCATATGTGCAAATCTCGACAGAGCTCTGCAGAAATCATACATAAGACTAACAGATATTCCAATAATTACAAAAAATACACACCTACAGAAAAACACACAGTGACCATGGATGCTCAAAATCTACACACAAACATATACTATAGAGTACACAACAGAGAATATCTACAGATATACAACAGCTACAAATCCAAACACACAACACTTGAAGACATGTACACTATACCCACAATACCCACACACACACACACACACACACACACACACACATACAAGCAAAATCTAGCACTGCACAACACTGACAGTGAAGCAATAAAGTACAAAACAACAATAGACACATATGAACGATCAACAAATACACATACAGAACTACAGACACAACATGTGCAGAAACACATGCACACAGCATATACACATAACATATAAATGTATAAACAACACCTACAGACACACACAAACAGCTCCTAAACTGGAGAGACATATACAAAACCTACACACAAAACCCCCCAGAGATACATTCACACAGCTCCTACAGACACATACACAACAACTATACTTTAAATTTACATTCATTCATTTGGCAGATGCTTTCATCCAAAGCGACTTAAAAGTGAAATATAGTACAACACAAACAAAAAGCCACATAAGAAATGCTTACAGACACATACACAACACATACAAAGACACAACATCTACAATACAGATAGTCTCTTTCATATATACACACATTCACACATATAAACACACTCCCACTCATGTAGACTCTGTGCTCATCATCAATGTTCTTCAAACATATTTTCCTGGGACTTGATCCAGTAATAGCACACATGCCCACCACTCAGCTAGAACATATTTTGGACTGGATTACACCCCTCGACAAGGACATATTTGGAGATTATTCAGAAGAAAGAGCCACTGAGCCATGTTAACTCCATCCACCTCTCAATAATCCGTCCCCGTTTTAAGCACTGAACATTTTCACACGACCGGACACATTCGTTCATGTGCCATATAGGATCATTCCACCATTACTCAGTGATTGACAGGGAGCAGTCCAGAGCCTGACTGTAAAAAAAAAGCCCTTCTTATGAACGTTCGCTGTTCCACATCGAGTCAATCATATCAGAGCCACAAGCCACAGATACGGCCTCTATAACCCAACCGCATGGCAGTAGGTGGTAGTTACTGTTCTGCCTTATTAGGTCATAACGCAGTATTGAGTCGAGACTAGCCTTACTGTGTCATGTCTTCTGTCTGGAGCGCACATCAAACCAATGTCCCACTACAGTGATGGGGACACTGCATTTTCAAAGATGCCAGCTTTCACACGAGATGTTAATATCTGAATAATGTCGGTCGACCACAAACCCAAGACACTAATCACAAAAGCAGGGGGGGCTACTCGTTCCCTGCAAAATATTTAGTCCATCTCTTTAATTACCTTACTGATGTACTGGCTTAATAAACTCTTCCCTCTCCACCTCTCCACGAGAGCCAATCAGTGTTCTGGTAAGAACTGGCTGCCACATCATCCAGGGGGGTGCTGCACATTGCTGCCCCCCCACCAACCCCCTACTGTAGAAAAAGCTTTGAGATCCATAGGCACTGTCACTGTTTATGAATGCAATCAGTGCTCCTCCTTAATATAATTATTATTAGTAGTTATATTATTTGTACTAACAATAATGATGCTAATTGGTCATTATTATTCTTAATATAATTATTAATTATCATTCTTAATATAATTATTATTAGTAGTGTCATTAGTAGTGACAGTAGTAGCAGTAGCAGTAGTATTAATTTAGGGAACATTCTTGTTTCACGGAGGCTTCAGTTCCGGTTGTTTTGAGACAGATGGGAAAAATGTGAGGGGTCAAATCATTTTAAACACGGCATACATTTTCTCCTAGGTCTTTATGGAAAGCATACAGCTCTGTGTTTTTATTATTAGGGTTTCATTGGCTTAAATGTAATTATTTTTTTCAAGCTGACCACTCAAACACCAAGCTGGGCCTCCGGAGTGAGGTTTTTAAATGCAGTCCATATGGTGGCACATCGGGACATCGGCACGCATTCTTTGCGGTGGACTCTTTTGGACAGGAAGGTCATGCAGTCAGAGCTTGCGGGTAGATTTTGTCTCCGACAACTACTGTGTGGAGCTCAGGTTCGTGGTTTGTGTTTATTTGCACATCGGTCTGTGTGTGTGAGAACTTGGGGCTCTGGCCTGTCTGATTAGGACAATCTGAATTGTTGGGAGACAGAAAAAAAGCACTTCTGGTGTCATTCATTATGTCTCTGGTACATGGCATGCCTGCAGCACCATACTAAAGATTGAAAGCAGATTCATGGGGACTGAGCCAATGCTCAACATTAGGCCCACAGGTTATTGCACATTCAAACAAACACACTTGACTCTGACTTCACAACGGTTTAAGAATCTTTGGGATGCTTTCAGAACATCACTCCTTCACCGTGCATATCCCACAATGCCCTTCCACACACAAATAAATCATTTTAGCATAAAACAGATGCTCATAGCAGAGTAGGTCATATCTCTGCATCAGTTTTCTGTTTTATTAGAAGTTCACATCGACAGCCTCTGCTGGATAATGACAGTTTGACACAACTGCAACAACACCATTTCCCATAGGACTACAGTTATTTCTCTGCACGCAAGCCAGTTGATTGGCTGACAGAAAATGCAAGTCCATCAAAAGACTACAACATAGGATAGAATAAGAAAAACAATGGCATAGGAGTCATATCACTGGACACTGGAAGTGATTCTACACAGTGGTGTGTGGGGTACCTAATGTAAGAGATAAATGGGTGGGTTGGGAGTTTCTGTTGTCTTCTTTGGTTAGGTGGGAATGAATAAAGGTAAAAGTTTGCAACATTTCCCCTCAGTAAGTTGCCTGGCATGTTTTATTGTTTTATTAAGTCATAGAGAACCCATATACACAGACGTAACACTAATATAAACAGATAGAGCTTTTTCCACACTAGCCTACTAATGTGACCACATCATTAATACACATTAGATAACTTTAAATACAGCCATATTTGAAAAGCCTGCATTGCTTATTGTTGGACACAGAGATGTTTTCAATTTTTCATAATGGATAAACAGAGGCAGACGTGACTGGTATATTCAGCCACAACACATACAGTTACTTCTGATTAGGAGATTAATTCTGCAATGTCATTTTTTCAAAATAATGCAGTTTCTTTTCGAGCTGCACGAGCTCTTCAGAATCCTTGGACTGATTAGCGTCGTTGATAATTACGTTGAATAGTTCCGCCTCATTACTAGGACTTTCTGCGTCAACACTAGACATTTCACAAACCGCTTGCTGCTGGCGGTCTGTCGAGGAGAAGACAACATCAACAAGGTGCTGGAAAGTTTTCAAATTGTTTTGATGTATGCACACGACAAGTGCGCTGCACAATATCTGTACACATGCAGTACTCGTCTGGTTCGTGAAACAATAACTTATCCCTTCCACCAAATTTCGGTAAGATGCCCCTGAGTGGTACACTAGGCCATCCGTTCTCACACAGCTGCTAAACATGGTTAAAGGTCTGAGACACAAATGAGTTTTGACTTGTGACTTTCACCAGTGACGGGGCAGTGTCACATCTGTAATCCCTTTTCATTACATTACATTACATCATTTAGCAGACGCTTCTTATCCAGAGCAACTTCCAAACTTCCATTAGGCTTCCAACTATGCTAAGAGTAGTTTAAGTAATAAGTATTACAAGAGGTCAGTGAGATACTAAGTTAAGTGATAAACTAGTGTAGAGTTTTTTTTTTTTTGAAAATAGGGATAGAGAGGATAGATACAGATAGATAGAGAGGAGGGTAGACTAGCAATACAGCTTGAAAAGATGAGTTTTCAGTTTTCTCTTGAAGGCGCCCAGGGAGTCTGTTGTCCGAATCTCGGCAGGAAGCTCATTCCACCAGTGTGGAGTAAGTAGTGAGAAGAGGCAGGTTCGAGAGATGCTGCCGCTGTATTTCAGGAGACAGAGGCGACCCGACGTAGCAAAGCGCAGCGCTCTTGCTGGCTTGTAGGCCTTGATCATGTCCTGTATGTATAAAGGTTAGCAGCAAGGTCTTTTTTTTCATTTTTCCATTTTCTCCCCAATTTGGAATGGCCAAATCCCTGAATTTTTTGGAATGCCCAATTTGTCATACATGTTTGGTCCCATTGCACAACCCCCACTGTCAATCCGGGAGAGCGTGGACAAGCACGTGCCCTCCTCCGAGACACGTGATGTCTGCTTCTTTTCACTCTGCGGTCCACAAGCCAAGCTAACACAGAGATGAGTCCGAGGAAGACATTTCATATGCAGCTTTGGCACGTGGACCACAGGCGCCCGATCGACCAGCAGGGGTCGCTGTTGCTGATGGGACCGAAGCCCCCACCGACGTACCCACCCCATCCCCGGCGGAACGAAACCAATGTGTTCCGCCTGTGAGCTCCCGGTCACTGTTGGCTAGAGACACGGCCGGGATTGAACTCGGGCCGTAGCGTTCAGTCTACACTCGGGACGAGTGCTTTTACCGACTGAGCCACTCGGGAGCCCAGCAGCAAGGTCTTAAACTTGATCCTCACACCAACCGGTAGCCAGTGGAGGGACTCAAAGAGCGGTGTCACATGGGCCTGCTTGGGGAGGTTGTACATCAATCGGGCTGCTGCATTCTGGTGGCCAGCAAGCAGCGAGTTGCAGTAGTCCAGAGGGTGACAGAATGAGAGAATTCTGCAGAATCTTGGATATTCTGTCTGCAATCAGTCTCTGAGCATGTAAAACATGCAGTAGACAGTTAAAGTGTAGGAAGGCAAGCAGGCAGGTTCGTCAATGCGGCATTAGCCACAACACCAGTTTTTGAATCCGACTTAGCAATTTCAGTGAGCGCCTAATTACAGTCAACTAATTCATCGAAGTTGTGTAGCACTGCCTAGATAGCTTCCAAGTGACAATTCCAGAGTGACACTGACTCCTGTTTTTCAGGACCAATGTCAGTGCTAGCATTTGCACTAACTGGCATTTGTTTCTGCTGTATTTCCAATGTCACTGAAAGTGCTGGCTGGATTGCTTACTTTTGTTGCCGATTAAGAATCTTGGGAGGTGTCAGGGATATGGCTGCAGTTTCCCTGGCTGACCACCAGATGGCCTAATAACTTCCTGTGTTGTCTTTCACCTGTGTTAATTAGTTCTTGTTTATACCTTCGTTCTTTGTTATTTAAGCCCTGCCCTTTATCCGGTCTCTGCTCAGACTTGAGTTGCCACGCTTAGTGTGTGAGAGAACTCTTGGACCAAGCCTGTTTTGTTTCTCCCGAGTCTCCAGAAAAGATAACTTTATTTACTTTGAATCAAACTTGTATCCTGAGTCGACTCTGCATTTGGATTCTCCCTGCTCCTTGGCACAGGTGGAGGTTTCATTGTCAGTTTTTTTCTTCTTTTTTCTTTGTGTGTGCCAGCTAAACTTAATGTTGTGGACAAATAAAAAACAGTGCAAAGTAAAACTAATAGTTGATGGATCATTGTGGTGTTGTTGTTGTGTGTGTAGTTGGACTTAATTTCCCAAACAGCTAGAGTCCAACCAATCAGTACCTCAGACTTAATTAGATTGTAAAACTTTTTAACTATGTTTTGTAGAATCCTATCTCTCCAAACAAGGTGATCTTTACATTACAGTAACTTTCACACTGTGGAAATTATAGACATATTTATAGCTGAAAACCAATGATATGATTGGAAACGAAGAGAGGCACCTTAATAAGCAAGCATATGCAACACTTACTAAATGTTTAAGATACAATGTTTTATATTCACAGATATCTTATCCTCAAACATATTTTTACACACGATAATAAAGTCTGACTGAAGAGTGGATAGAGAGAGGCATCTCAGAGCCACAGAGACAGTGAGATGTTATTCTGTAAAGAACATTTGTTGGGGAGCCAGTCATGAAAGTGAGACAGCCAAAAGAGACAAGAGCTAAGAATGCTGGGATTGTTTACGATAATACGGTAGCTTCCTGTACCTAAGTCACAGATACCACAAAAGCGGAAAATATGCCAGGAATACACTAAAAATAACCCTAATGAACGTCACAGAGGCCAAAATAAGAAATGACTAGCTTCCTTTTTAGAAAAAAAACGCTCTTGGAAAGAAATCAGAGGCACCTTTACAGAAGGGCTTGAAATATTTCACGTCTTCCAGAGCTGGCTGGCTCTGTGTCCGGTCCTGCCAAACAGCTGGTGGCCTGGACTGGGCTTGTTTAGCTGGGAACACCGACTCAGACACTGACAGTAAACTTCCAGATCGCTCCCGCTGCGCCGTGATTTAGGAGAGGGGGTTGGTGCCAGGGGTCGCGTCTGGAGCCCGCTCCCGCCCCCTCCTCGCAGGTCTCTACCGGCCGAACGGCAGGTAAACACCTCCTCCGCTGAGGTCCAGCTGAGTCTTTTCCAGAGACCGTCTGTTGCACATGCAGGTCACTCCGGGAGTCTGACCTTTATTGCACGGGTCACTTGGTCCCAGCCTTGCGTAGGTGCCACGGGTTCAACCTCGTCCCCAACCACTCCTGTCCACTCCACTCCATCACTCCGCTCCTGTGATGATCTCTTATGAATGGAACGGCAGTGAGAAGCATGCCCATTGACTCCACTCCATGTGTGGCGGTATGAATGAGTGGTTAATGAACTGGGCTAGTGACCAGAATGTTGCAGGTTCAGTTCCCAGATGGGGGGCATTAAGGTTGAGCCCTTTGCTACGGTATCTCACCTGGATTTCTTCAGTAAATATCCGGCTGTTTAATTTGCTGTGGATAAGGGTGTCAGGCAAGTATGAGTAATAGTATAAACACATTGAAAGCGGATGCATGCCAGCAGTCTCAAAGATGGACCAGAAACGAGGAGCCACAACAGTGGTAAATAAATGCTGTTTAGGGAGTCAGAAAGTCTTCATCAACACAGTCAAACAGTCGTCCACGTGAGGGTGATGATATCGTACCGTGCTGAAAACGAACCCAGACAGTTCATGATGTCAGAAAGCTTTGCTTGCATTTTGATCTTGGATATCCTGAGTTACCACAAACCCAAGCTTCCTGCAGCAGCTGCTTTTGATAAGAGCTCCCTTGGAGAGTTAGGATGCTGCTGGCGACTTCAGCACCATGCGGACAGTCCACATACAAAGCCCCAAACCCAAGATTTAGGGTTCGGGCCCAAATCGAGGGGGACTGTGCTGGTGTTTGTGTTCGGCCACACACTGAGCTTGGGTTCCGACGATCCAGCAAGCCCCTCTGCCTAGCCTGCTGTGACCCCCCACACACACACAAAACAATCAGTCAGCTTCTCTGAGAACTTGTACTATGTGTTTGTGTGTGTGACAGGGAGAGAAACAGAGAGAGGGAGAGAGACAGAGAGGGGGTGAGGGAGAGACAGACACAGAGATAGAATCTAAGAAAAAGGATTCCTGTGTTTAATTTGATGATTAATACATTTTTCATGGATTGTAGTCAGGAAAGAGAGGGAACATTTTCGCAGTGGCACACATTTGTTTGTGTATGTGAGAGTGCGAGCATAAGTGACACAAGTGGGTAGTGTGTCGGTCTGAGAGGGAGAGCATCCACCTCTTGAGCTGGGATACTGATGACACAACGCCAGCACTTCCAGTAAGTTAGAACCCTCTTGTGATTGTCTGAGCATCTTCCTGTGCAGGGCGACGCATGAATGTGTTTCAGACAGTGCAAATGAAGCCCCAGAGCACCGATGGAGTGCTGGGAGTGTGAGGGTGCTGGGAATTGGGGGTAATGGGGGGGTGGGGGTGTGCGGATGAGGAGGGGATTCTTGACGGCTTTGCAGGAACTCCGGGGCTCCAGGGGAAAATCCGAACCTGAGACAGAGCGTTGATCTGTGTAAGCAGGCGGAGAGTCGGCCCTAATGGAAGCAAGTGCAGAAGGGCTTAGCACGGCCCCCGTTTCCACATGACTGTTGAGAGAGCAGACAGGCCACACATACTCTGAGACAGTACACACTGTTCTGTCAAGAGTCAAGTCAGGCAAGGCGAGATGGGGCATTTCTCTGTCTGACCGGGGGGGGGGCTTTGAAATCCACCCATGCGCACGCCTACACACCCTCATGCCCATGTGCCTGCACCCCTGCATTGCACACCCACAACTGTGTTAGCCTGATCCAGCCTTCGGTCTATCTAATCTTAGCCTTGGTCTTGGAAATGTAGGCGTTTGTGTCACAGTGATCACCATGGGAATCTATATTGGATACCATTTTCATTAAAAAATGTGACATTCAACTTTTAGTCAGTATTTTGTGCCTTTGTGTTCATAAGTTGTGCCATTGTATTATATCTTGTACTGCAGTGGTAGCGTAGCGTGGTGGTAAAGGGCAGCGCTCATAATCGAAAGGTTGCTGGTTCGATTCCCTGCTGGAGCACCGCCACTGTACCCTTGGGCAATGTACTTAACCCACAATTGCCTCAGTAAATATTGAGCTGTGTAAAAGGATAACATGTAAAAATTGTAAGTCACTGACAATGCCAATAATTTAATGCAACGTAAAGCTGGATATTTGCCTCAGTAAATATCCAGCTGTATGAATGGATAACATGTAAAAAAACTGTAACCCATCAAAGTTTCTCTGGATAAGAGCATCTGCAAAATGATTGTAATGTGGTGTACTTTGCAATGCCTTGAGCGTGGGTAAGGTGCTTAGCAAATAAAATGCATTATTATTGGTATAATCAATTTCCCTGCATCAAATATCCACCTTTAGAATCCAATAACTGGAACTGTTGTGTAGGGTATAGTTCTGCATCTCTAGCTTTGAAGACAGACCTCTGAAAAAATGGCTGTTTCTGGGCCTGTTAAAACAAGGGAGTATCCCAATTAGTGAGTAACTATATCATTCTCAGTTAATGTGACTATTTATGCTGAAAGCAAGAAGCTAAGCAACGTCCATATTCACGTGGTTTTTTCTTTTCTTTTGGTCTTTCGCATTAACAAGAGATGTCTCTTAACTGCTACCATATGTGTCTTGGTGCTGCGGTTTATTAAAATCACTCTGCAGCTTTCCAGATTAGCTGTGCTCTGTGTGTGTGCGTGTATGCGGGAGAGAGAGGCGAGAGAGCGTTTGTGAGTATGCATGTGTATGCCTGTGTGTGTGTGTGTGTGTGTGTGTGTGTGTGTGTGTGTGTGTGTGTGTGTGTGTGTGTGCATGGAAGAGAGATAGGTGAAAGAGCATTTGTGAGTATGCTTGCATGTGTGCGTGTGCGTGTGCGTGTGCGTGTGCATGTGTGTGTGTGCGCGTGTGTTTGTGTTAGGGTGTGTAGTAATTTGTCTAAAATTTGGGGGCTGCAGGGTATATCACAGAGCCGCAAAGCACCTATCAACAAAACACAAAATCAGAACAGATCAAATTAACACAAATTACTCCCCCACACAGCTCCACTACAGAACTTCGAGTTCTACAGCCCAGGTCTTCCGGACCACTGAAAGCTTACTTCAGACCTTATTCCCTAAAATCAATCAGCAGTAACAACTTCTGTGCTTTCCTAATCTTTCTACATCTCCTATTTTCTCATCTCCCGGCAGCTGTGAGCAGATTCCTCTGCCCAGGGTTTTTCCATGGCTAAAACCATCTGCTGCCAGAGTCTGTCCCCCTCGGTGACAGGATCTGTAACAGTGTTAGTGATGGCTTTATGTGGGGAAAAATGACACAAATGGAAAGTTACACAAAACGTTTAGTTTCTATCTCGGCTCTTCCCTCGGTCTGGTGCTGAGGGGATGCAGTCACAGAGGGTCTCTTGCAGCTGACACCCGCATAAATCAGCACCTCTGTCACAAGCAGGTGAAATAATACTATGGAGAATCTGGGAGGAACGGGGGGTGGGGTGTGTGTGTGTGTGTGTGTGTGTGGGGGGTTTGTGTGTGATTTAATGAGAGGCAGGAAGAGGATGGAGGGAGACGATGGAGACTCGTCAGGTGAAGCATGAGGAAAGTATTTCAGAAATGCTCCAGACTTGTGTGGAGAGTAAACCGAAAGGGCCGGAGTCCAGACACTGAAAAACACACACACACACATGCGCACTCATGCACACACGCATACACACACATGCACACACACGCACACACACACACATGCACATGCACATGCACATGCGCGCATGCACACACACTCACACACACACACACAAACAGAGACACACGCACACAAACACACATTCACATGTACTCACACACATACACACACATGCGCACACAGCTGACTGTGCCTTTGACTGATGAAATGATGAGCTGATGAACACATGAATCTCAATTCACACAGCAGGATAACAAAGCTGAAATCCATATACATATAAATACCTGCACATACAAATACCTGTAGCTCTACATCTGTATGTATATGTATGAACACCTCTATACACAAACTGTAAATAAAAGCTGCACACAATTTCTCAAAGCACCAATTACACCTTTTATTTGCCTTACTTTTTCTCTTTCCCACTCCCTCTCTTTCCACCTCTCTCACACCCTTTGCTCTTTATCTCCCTTCATCTCTCTCTGTCTCTCTCTTTCCCTCTCTGTCTCTCTGCCTCTGTTTCCCAGGTTCTCAGAAGGTGGTTTGTGTCCAGACTGCTTGAAGGCTGGAACACTCTGGTGCCTTCACAGGAAGCTGTAAGCCCAGACGAGCGTGTTTAAAATTCCACCACAGTACCGGTTTCAGTGAGGAGGGACTCTGCGGTGGGCCGGAGCTGGGCTCGGAGATGGGGGATCCGCTGTGTGTGTACTGATACGGGGCGCCTGGAAGGGACAGAGAGAGAGACTGCCCCCTGCTGCTAGAGCAAGGGGTGGCCTTTCTGATGGAGACTGAAAGAAAAAAAATCCATTAAAGGATACATAGGATTTTACTATGAGAGAAAAACAACGAGAGGGTGCTTGAGCTCAAATCATACATAATATTTGTTTGGTAGCCTGATACTGTATGTTTAGCTGAGCACTTCAGGAATTTTGTTTTCCCTGTCCCCGGGCAAAAAAAAATATAATAATCAATTTCATGCTTCAGTTAAGGATGTTCATGTAATACTATAATTGTAAGGAAATGGCCACAATTTCGGTATTGTTTCCAACATTTATCCTCATGATGCCTATTTGTATACAGCAGAGGTAAGCAACCCTGGCAACCAATTTTGTGTAATAAATGATCCAATTACATGATCAAGAGCTCAGTAGGAACAGAAACCAGAGGCTTTTACAGCAGTCTGGGGCCAGAGCTGCCTGCCCCTGAGTTGCACACCACAATCTGCATGCATCTTAGAATATTAAAGTTTAAATCTTCCTAATCTGTCATTGGTAAATTATACATACCGAATCCACAGTGCTGATTAATGACATCTTTGATGGCAATGTAAATATATCTTGTTAGTTTTTAATTAATCTGTATTTGGATAAGACTCTGTGTGTATCTACTGTGCATCTTTACTTCATGAATACAACAGTGCTCTGTTTTTCCTGCCGCCAGTCCTGGTCTGATATGTCTATATATATCTATATATATATCCCTTCAGACTGATGCAAAAAAACATCCAGATGATTGCAGAAAAGGTTATCTGCGATTCACAAAGAGCATCTTAAAGATTTGCCACAGTACAGAGGTCAAGAGAACAGACATTGAGGTGCTCATTACCCGAGCTCTTGTCTTCTCTGTGGTTTTAATGAGAGGCCTGGAAGAAGGAGATGAGCTCCATTTAGTTCTGCTCCAATGTCCTGCTCTGAAAATGAGAATTCCGGAATAGTTATCGATGTTGCATCAGCATCTGTGATCAAACACTGTCATTGACTGTGTTTCCTTCACACTGGGCAGCAGTGTAGCATAGTGGTAAGAAGCAGGGCTTGTAAATGAAAGGTTCGATTCCCCTCTGGGGCACTGCTGTTACACCCTTGAGCAAGGTACTTAACCCAGAATTGCCTCAGTAAATATCCAGCTGTATAAATGGACAGCATGTAAAAACTGTAACCTATGCAAGTCACTCGGGATAAGAGCATCTGCTGAATGACTGTGGAATAATTACTGTGAGCTGAATCTGTGACGCTCTCATGTGACTGGTGTGTACCCTACACCTGTTTCCACTGAGTACATCACACTCACAGGAGTCGTCTTCAGGAACTCCAGTGGAAACACAGCCACAGTTTGAGTCAGTGTGAGAAGCATGAAAGCTCATGAGGAAAATTGACAGACTGTAGGGACTACTTCAAGCAGCATCCATCCAACAGTATTTCCTACATGACTCAATGCTTGTCTATTACTTGCTCAAAACAGTGGACAGAACTTGCGGCCAGTAAAAAAGACAATTGTGCATACCCATAGGTTGCTAAAAGATTTCAGTTCAATGAGAGCTATGCTTAATTTAGGAAAAGAAACGGCTGAGTACTATGCTGACAAAGACTGGGAATCTGTAGTGGCAAAATATAACTGGCAGTTTTATGACAGTGCAGGGAGGGTTTCCTTGCTGCAACACTTTTGTCACCATGCAACTCTCCAGATGCCTATGAATCACTCAGATAACTCTCTCCCCTGTTTAGCATTTACTCTTCTGGTGCACTCAGGGACTGGTAGTGTGTGTGTGTGTGTGTGTGTGTGTGTGTGTGTGTGTGTGTGTGTGTGTGTGTGTGTGTATTGAAGGACTGCATTCACTATACCCCAGACCTCCTGCATGAGTGCAGAGGGACGGCAATGAGACATGTTTAATATACTATATACTATAGATACTATATATGTGTTTAATATAATACAATTGATTGGTGATTCATTACATCACATTACATCATTTAGCAGACGCTCTTAAGCAGAGTGACCTCCAAATAAGTGCATCACAATACTAAGAATAGTTATCGAAAAGTCCTTTAAGAGATCAGTAAAATACTGAGTTAAATGCTAAACTAGTGGAGAGTGGTTTTTTAATAGAAAATAGGGATAGATAGCATAGATAGAGAGGAAGGTAGACTAGAAATAAAGCTTGAAGAGATGAGTTTTCAGCTTTCTCTTGAAGGCACCCAGGGAGTCTGTTCTTCAAATTCAAAGGTGAGGAATGAAAAAAGTAGAGAAATACAAATAAAGGATTTATATCATCTCCTTAGTGGCGTAGTGACTAGTTTTTTCTTATTTTTGCCTAAATTCTTGAACAACAGAGATGCATGCAACACTTATACTTAAATTGAGTTAGCATCTTTTGGATCAAGGAGTCTTCCTCAGGCAAACAAATATGCAACTTTCACAATAAAAAAATATCTGTACCACCAGGAAAAAAAGAATCACTTTTTCAGAGAGAAATCAAAGTGTGTTAACATCTGTATTCCAATACAAAGAAAGACTCCACAATGACAAACACAGTATACAACCTAAAGTAGGCTCCAGCATTTTAAATAAGATAGCTGTTCAAATCAACCAGAAGAGGGCAGTATAAAGATTGCTAAAGATAGCTGAGGCCTTCAGCAGTCTGGCTGAGGTGGTATTCTGATAGAAGTCTCCCTCAAGTCATCAAACCTACTGCTGAATTAGTAAGGTGAACAGTTTTGAGCATACAGCCAATGCTTGGGGCACAATTCAAGAAGAAATTTGGGACAATTCAAGAAGTTATTTTTGGTGAATGACTGAACTGTGCAGCTCAGCAAAATCAGCACATTTTTATTTTAATTTTTTTTTATTTAAATTAAAGCCTTAAAAGAGATCCATTTCAGAGTAAAGAGAGAGAAAGCATGATTGTATGAGGTCTGTAGTCTGCAAGCTGTGGAACAAAAACAAACAAACAACATGCCCATTCATATTTTTATCTGCCAACAGTGATGAAACAATATAAGGCACCTGAAAAAATAATTACATAATTACATTTGAGACACAATGTAACTGAAGGGTCTACAGATACGAAAAAAGCCATTTCAGAGTTAATGATCATGTTCCGAGCTGAAATTTCAGCTGCAGCAGTCACAGAACCCAGGTGTCAGGAACATGTGAGCTTTGGGAATTGGAGTTCCTTAGGTCATCAGCAACATGAATATAGGCCTAGTGCTGCTCCGATCCTAGACACCTCAGATTCAGAATTACACAACAGCATCTTTCCCCTTTTTAAGCCCCCTGTGTGCTCTCTGATGTCATAAATGCTAAACTAGCTGTGTCTATACAACTGCATTTCCAGAATCACGGACAAATGCCCTATGTTACTGTTACGCACCAAATGCAAAAGTTAAAAATATCTCATGAATTTTATTTTATATAAACATTGATTTCTTGTTTATTTACCTATTTCATTCTTGAAAAAGAGGTAAATAAGCACATGAGCACATGCACACACACGCACACACACACACACACACACACACACACACACACACACTACATATGTATAAACGCACACACGGACACACACACACAGATTTGTATTGCATATATTTATGTTTCACAAAATGAGATTGTACAATTACCCAACAGTGTTTTTTCCAACAGACGCCTAAATATTCTTTAGAAAAGTTTAAATTAATTCCCAAATGAGCCTCTATCAAGTCAACAAAATATTCCAGTCATCTCTGTAGTACTTTTTATCGACACTAGATGGTGGTGTCAGAATATGGTGTCATGACAACCTTCTGAAAAACATGGAAAAATTTACAAACATTACTTTCAGTCTAGTATAATGTAAGAAAATTAAACAAAGGTGATAACAATTAATCATAAAAAAGTCATTTTTGATTGTTATGCTGTTGTATAGAAGCACTGTCAAGGCTTTAATAAATAAATAACTGCCATAGAACTGCAGCGATACAAAACCTCTGAGATACTGAGTTAATCCGCCAGCTAAATGCATTCTGGTTTTAGAACATTTAAATGAGACAAAATAGAATTTGATGGAGCAGAGAACTCTCTGCTCTAGGTGGTTTTCTGACAAGCCCTGAACAGAGTCAGACAGTCTTCTGATGAGAATTTGTGACTTAAAAACCCTGCCTGACAGGAGACTATACTCTAAAGGAACAGGAATATGACCCCACAGACTGCGAACTCAGGCATTGTCCAGGAAGCAGTTAGCGGCATGTGATGGGGAGTTTGGGGAGGGGGTGGGGGCAAGTGAAAAGGACAAGAGGCAAACACAGGAAACAACTTGCCCCACATGGGGCAAACTGCTGGTAAACAGATAAACATGGCCACTGCAGCACTTTACAAGTCAAAATATTTGATATCCACTATCATCTGTTTATCTTAAAAGATTTTGAAAAAAAAAATATATATATATATATATATATATATATATATATATATATATATACACACACATACACGTGGTTCAGTCAACATCAACGCAACAAATCGTCCAATCAGCTGATTCCACAACTCTTGACGTTGATGTTATAGACACTTCTGTTTTCATCATTTCACTCCCCAGCAGCACTTGCGTGGACATTCAGAGGTTTTAATTTGGGTGTGTGACATTGGTGGCCTTTGCTGTGTGCTGCTGTGTGACCCACAGGCTAGGGGCAGTTACTCTGGGGGCAGGGAGCTATCACAGAATCCATTGTTCCCAACAGGATACCCAAGACCCATTGTGCTAACACCCAATTCCAAATAAGACTTCCTGCACTGATAGACACCAAAACATACACACACAGACGCACACACACACACACACACACACACACATACACATACATACAGCCACACACACACATCCAGATGCACACTCTCCCTCTTTCTCTCATACACTCACACACACACACAAACACACATACATATGTGCTCACACACAGACACACATATACACGTAAGCCCTCATACACAGATTCATACACACAGAAGAGCTGACACAGACTGGGACATACAGATGGATAACACACACATGTACACACATGCACTCATTCACTCACTAACTCACTCACATGCACAGCAAAAAACATACTGCGACTGATCAGGGGCACAGTGAGGGTGGGGAGAGCGCCCCCTGGCTACCCTGAGAGGGGGGAGCATGCTCAGTGTGTGTTTGAGGCTCTGACATACCTGGGAGGCAGGTGTGCAGGAGTGCTGGAGCAGTGAGAGGATGGCTGTGTCTCCATTAGAGCTGCACACCTGGGTCCAGGTGCAAAAAAACAACGTGCAAAGCCCAGGGAGCTGTGTGCTTAAGGCTACAACAACGTCACTTAAATTTCATGCACAGAGTCAACAAGCCAAATTCGTGATCATTAGCCTGCCGTCATGTACAATTAGCAATTAATGAAGAGGACCCAGCTGTAAGCATGTTCAGTGAGGCGGGGAAGAGGGTAAGGTCTGCTGTGTTGTGGTATCTCTTATTTGACAAAGGAATGGACTCAAAAGCATTGTCTGAGAGGTTACTTTGGCTTTCTGCTCCCTTTCTCATTTGCATGTGATCCATTTGTATAACTCGGTATGCTAACTGCTTTGCTCAAGGACACCTCGGTAGTGCCCCACCAGGGAAATGAAGCCACTTCATTTTTATGCAACGCTGTGGTTTTTTTTTTTTTGGCTAAAGCGTGACTGTTTTCAGACAGAGAGTGCAGCCAGCAGATCTGGTGAGAGCATCTTCTATAACCAATCTTGCCACAATGACAAAATCATTAAAAATACATGTTCTCAATCGCTAATTAAACCAGTGTGGTCAGTCACTTGAATGGCACCTTCAGTTGTATACATACGCACACACACATAAACAGACACACACATAAACAGACACTCTCTCTCTCTCTCTGTGTCACACACACATACACACTCAGACACACACACACACACTCAGACACACACACACACACACACACACATACACATAAACACACACACACACACTCAGACACACACACATTCACACTCAGACACACACACACACACACACACACACACACACGCACACACACACACTCACACACACACACACTCACACACACACCCAGGCCATCTGACACGTGGAGACTGCAACACACAGCTGAGAGGGGACTCTGTCCCGCGGGCTCCCTCGGGAGGACACCTCACCCCTCCTCCCTGCCCGTCCCCGTCACCGCGATCTCACAGGCAGCGATGCTCTGCAAGCCGGTGCGCTGATGAGCTCCATCAGGCTGCCAGTAATCAGATTGCCAGGAGGGGAGGAGTGTGAGAGACAGAAGGAGGGAGCGAGGGGGAAGGGGGGGAGAACCTGGCGGAGCTCTTCCTGTTGTGGTAACCACGCGCACTCATTCCCTCACTGCAGTATCACAGGCAGCCGCAGCGATTGGCTCTTTCTACTTAGTGAGAGCGAGAGAGTAGTCTGCCCTCCCGCTTTCTCTCTCTCTCTCTCTCCCTCTCTCTCTCCGGCTGAAGGACCTGCGATTAGCACAGCTACTCCCGCGCTCTGCGTTAAAGAGACACCAGCCCCCCGGATCCTCGCTCACTGCCTCTGCATGACTGTCACCAAGGTAAGGGGGCCGGGACGGGACGCCGCGGGGCTGGGGCAGGGGGTCCACCGCCGCTGGGGCGATGCTGCCGCAGGATGCAGCGAGAAGGGAAAGGGAAGGGGAGGGGAGGGGGCGGCCGTTGCCGAGGCAAAGAGGGGTGGGGAGGGGGGAGGTGACAGGTGTAGAGGCAGGGTTGACACAGCTTAAACTCGTGCGCATGCAGGTTGGGCCACTCAGCCTCACGCTGGTAGGCTGCTTGAATGAAAACAAAACAAAGCGAGCCGTTGCCGCGCCGGGTCTCGGCTCCACCTGACCGGAGGTGTAGGTGTTCTGAGAACCGCCCCCGGATACTGGCCGGTCCTGGAACATTTTGTCGTCAACTTCTTTCCTGCGCCGCAGAAGCCCATCTGTACACCTGCAATGCGCTCGGGAAGGGGGTTAAAAGTTGTCCGTTCTCTGGCTGGCGTGGGTGAGATGTGTGTGTCCCTGTGGCGGGGACAATGACAGTAGAGGCTGGCTCAGAAAAAAGGTCTCCCCAGAGGGCCGGTGAGACGAAGGGAGCAGGGCTGTAGCAACTGCTTCAGCAGGCGAAACGGCTGCAGTAAGCAGATACTGTCACCTGAGCAGAGAATGTTTAAGCTAAGGAACAGGAGCTGGTATGTGAAACAGCGTGTGAGTGTGTGTGTGTGTTTGTTTGTTTGTTTGTGCTTGGATGAGAGTGCTGTCCATCTGAATTTGTGCTGATGTCAGCGCAAGGGCAAATCTTCTTAATCAATTACTGAGGCAGAGGAGTTTCACTGAGATATTAGCATGCTTCTCCAGTGCTGTCCGTGAGTGCCGATCGCAACAGAGGTCCGCTCGTGCCCCCCGGACAATCTCCTTTGCTCACACCAGAGGCATGCTGAGAAAAAAAACATTTCCAACACGGCCATATGTGATATACCACAGAGCTCTGAGGGAATAAAACTTGTTTTGTAAAGGGATTAGGGCCGAAGCGTGGCACAGTTCCCCCCGGCGTGATGGTGCGTAAGTCCGGAGCTTAGATTACGGCGCAAAGCCGAAGGGAGAGCCTCTCCGTGCACGTCCACTCAGCGGGTGTGTGGGCGTGTGCGCCGGTGGGTGGTGCAGCGTAGGGTGAGGGGAGAGGGGCGAGGGGCGCGGGTGAGAGGCAGGTGTGTTTGGCTTGGCCGGCGGGCAAAAGGGAAGTCAGCTGGGGGCAGCACAGCCAGAGACTAACAAGAGCCATGTGGGTATTTTTGGGGGCCCTTCTCTATTGTGCCTGTTCCTAAAAACCCCGTCATCAGCTCCTCAAACCTCTCCATCAATGTGAAAGCGCAGGCAGGAGACCACTCCATGCACTGTCAGGGAAAGTGGCTCTGTGTGCAATTATGTCGGGCTGCGTCAGGGAGTTCAGAATTCAGCTCAGACAAAGTGACCATTTTTCAGCGTCAATAAAGAATCCATCAACCACACAGCATAGAAAACTCTGAGAAAAGGAATCTTTAAGACGTTAAACTTCGTGTAGGTGAATCAGATGAAAAGTGCGTGTCCTGTTGCGGGTATAGTTCTCACTGAAACCTCACAGGAGACCAGGGCGTGAGCAGGTCTCTTTGAGGGCGTTGTCGCTCCTATGGTTGCGGGGTCACTGTCATCAAAAAGACCAATGACTGCTGGGAGGAGGAAGAGCAGACTTGATTTATTTCAGTGAGACAGATCTGTCCTCTGAAGAATAAGACAAATTGATATTAAAGAGTGCGAAAAAGATCTATTCCGTAGATTCTGAGGTAGACGTGCGCTCTGGAGAATGAGGTATATCTGCTCTGCAGAAAATGAGCAGTATCCAACCTCCAGAGAATGTGCCAGATCTACACTCTGGAAAACAGATCTGTCATCTGGAGAATCGAGCACCTCCACGCTCTACCGAATCAGGTAGAAGCATAGAAGTACCCTGCAGACATTGACGTAGATCTGCTCTCCGGACAATGAAAATGAATGTGTTCCCCAGGCAGAGAGACAGGGTGGGGGTGAGAGAACAGTGGTGCTCAGTGAATTGGCTGAGTAACGGGGACTGCAGACCAGACCTGTGCTTACCCAGGGACCTTGGGACGGAGGGTGTGGAGGTCCGTGTCAGGGAGAGGCGCAGAGGTGGCACTAACATTGTGCTATTACCTCTGAGCAGTAAAACCCAGCCACCGTTCAGCCGGCACAGAGAGGGAGGTTACGGCTCAATAAGTGCGGGGCAGCTTAGATCACACAACAGCGCCCAATAAGACAGGACCATAATCCCTTTAGCTCTGTGACTCCGGACACCAGAAGGCGGCCCGTCGCACTGGTTGCCAGATAGTGGTCCGTGGCTAATCCAGCAGCGATACGACCTTATCGCTCCAGTTTCTTCTTGCTTTCACACGTACATAACCACAGGGCCTGGATTAAAGCAGAGATGAAGAGGCCGCGATAACATCTTGTATTAGCCAGTGCGTGTGATCATGTCCTCAGCCGCGGCAAATTAGTCTGGTAACCCCTAGACCTCGGGAAAATGTTCCAGAATTATGATAGGTTGGTACCCTCAAATTCTGACAAGGAGTGTGCATATACACACACACACACGCACGCAAACACACACACACACACACACACACACACCCAATCATATAAGCATGCTCATATAGTGCTGACTGTGGTACTCATTACAGTACTGAGACAGGTAGAGAATGAAACTCAATCTAGATGAAAATCTCCCCCAGACTAAAGAATTGATTCAGGGTCGAAGACATTCTCAGAGCGCACTGCTTCAGTAGCCTCGGGCCCAGGTAAGGCCTCGGCAGAAAGTGGGAGGTATCTTCAGCATTTCTGCCTGTTAGCACTGAAATAATAAGCTGCGGTGTATCTGCAGGGAGAAGCCACAGGCTGGGGGGTGTTCAGGGGGTGTTCAGGATGCGTAGGCAGGCTACCCAGAGCTATCTGAGACCCCCAACCCGAGCGAGTGTTCCTCTAGATAACGGGCTATGAATGGTGCCGGGACGGACACCCCGCCCTGCTGAACCAGGAAGCAGCGCAGACAGGCAGGGAGAGGGGCGGGGCAGGGGCAGGTGGACAGACGGACAGATGGGGAAGAGAAAAAGGAAAAGCAAGAGGTCAGAGGTCACTCCCTCTCCCGGGGAAACCGGGGGCATGAAAACCAGGAAAAGGAACAAAGACGTGACCAAATTTAACTGACAGCAGTGGTAAAAATGAGCAGAAATAACAGGGTAATGTGTGGAATAATGTTCCAGCTGAACAACTAAACTTAAATCAAAACAAAAATGCCAGACAGAACGCCCTGTTTGGGTGCACTTGTTGTACAGCTGACAGCTATAGTGAAATGCAGACTGTATATAAGTGCATAGATGTAGATGAGTATGTGTATGTGTGTATTTGTATGTGTGTGTGTATATGTATGTGTGTGTATGTATGAGTGTGTACGTGTACATTTTTGTGTGTATGTATGAGTACATCTGTGTGAGTATGTGTACTTCTATATGGGTATGTGTATATCTGTGTGTATGTGTACGTCTTTGTGTGTATGGGTGCATCTCTTGTGTGTATGTGTATGCCAGTGTATATCTGTGTGTGTGTGTGTGTGTGTGTGTGTGTGTGTCTCCGTTTGTGCGTGTGGCTCTTGGAGTACACTGGCCTGACTCCAGAGAAAAGAAAAACCCTGCATTGTTCTGCTTCACTTCAGATCAATAACCCAGTGAACTCTCCAAAAAACTGCTGGCCAGGGCAAGCTGAGAGAGAGAGCAATAAACGCTGGGCTCCCACTCCACTGTTGCCCACGGCAACCCCGCGAGAATTCCAGGCTGGTGCAGAGTTTCTGCGGCCCGGGGGGGAAGGAAATGAGGGAGACGTCCCGAAAGCCCGAAAGGCTCTCGGCGGTGGAGCAGGACGCGGTGCCGTCCAGAGGGCGGAGGTCACGCGAAACCGAGGCCCAGAACCGGGTCAGCGTGGACACGGGAGCGCTGGTTCTCTGAGCTCTGTCCCGCCTTGAGATCCGGAGCAGCGTTCCAAAACCACCGGGCACTGCTCGCGAAAAAGCGCTGAAATGCAGAATGCGGCTCCGCATGGGAACACTCCGCAGGCGAGCGGACAGCACAATGCGGACGCTTCCACCGTGTTAACCGCTAAACGTTGCGCCCCTTCCATCTCTGCCACTGGGGACGCGACCTAAAGAACTCTAGTGGTCTGAGCTTTTTTAGCGGAGCTTTACGGCTCTCTGTTGATTAAGAGGTGTTTTCTAAGGCGCATTCTGTGGAGCGGAACTGCAGAGGGCTGTGGGGTTTGGCAGTGCCACTCTACCCAGCAACAGTATGGAGGAGTCTGAGCCATGAGGAGTGTGTGTGTGTGTGTGTGTGTGTGTGTGTGTGTGTGTGTGTGTGTGTGTGAGTGTGTGTGAGTGTGTGTGTGTGTGTGTGTGTGTGTGTGTGTGTGTGTGTGTGTGTGAGTGTGTGTGTGTGCGTGTGTGTGTGTGTGTGTGTGCGTGTGTGTGCGTGTGTGTGTGTGTGTGAGTGTGCGCGTGCATGACAGTTTGCCAGTGAGTAGGGGTCTGGGGGGAGGGAGTGGGGCGGTGTCCCCCCGGTTATCCGTCTCTTCCTTCCCGCATTGTTCCTGAAGACACTGGCTACCACTAACCACCCACTGGGGACTCAGCTGCCACCAACCCACGGCTCTGACCCCACGCTTAACTCACTCCCTCAGGGGAGTCACTTACGTTAACCTCTGTCCCTGTCTCTCCCAGAGGGCTAAATTAATCTTAGGAACACACGCATACACACACATATGTGCACGCACACAAGCACATGCGCCCTCCCCCTCACTGCAACAGATGCCTGCCAAAGCAAAAATAAATAAACAGATGAACACAACTACTATTAATGATAATGATGATAATAATAATAATAATAATAATAATAGCAGCAATAGGGGTGAAATCAGGAATGAGGTGGAGCGGTATTGATAGAGATTAAGATTTGTTTTCCTTTATAAAGGGATGAATTTAGAAAAAAAGTTGTAAGGAAGCCACAAAAATGCATTCATTCTCCTGAAAGGACATTCACAGAGGATGAGATCACTGCCTGCTGCCTGTCTGAGAACCAGCTCCCAGCACTGTGTGTGAGTGTGTGTGTGAGCGTGTGTGTGTGTGTGTGTGTGTGTCTGTGTGTGTGTGTGTCTGTGTGTGTGAGCGTGTGAGCGTGTGTGTGAGCATGTGTGTGTTAGTGTGTGTGTGAGCGTGTGTGTGAGCGTGTGTGTCTGTGTGTGTGAGAGTGTGTGAGTGTGTGTGTGTGTTAGTGTGTGTGAGTGCACAGTATGTCGCAAATTGTGTAGACACTTCAGTGTGTTGAATACAGCACTGTTACCACTTCCTCTGAAATTCATAATCCAGATTCTCATAGTCAATGAGAATAAGAATTATCCAGTAAAGCATGACCATCAGGTCATGCTTCTCATAAATCTGAATGCAGGCCAAAGATATAGGATCTCTGTAGAAACTGGTGAAACTGTACTTGGGGGGGAGGATGGAGCAAGTGAAAGCTGAAAGGGGGAGTGTGTCAGTTATAAATATCCCCGCGTGGAAAAAGAAGTGAGGAGAGAGTGGCACTTTAATAGCCGTTTGTTGCGACGGGACGCTTCCTCCTCCTCCGACAGAGATTCCGTGTCAGGCGTCGCCATGGACAAAATGTGTCAGTGTTCCGTGCCGGCTGTGGCCCTTGCGCTGCTTCCTGTGCGAGGGGGCCCCTGCACTGCGTTGCACTGCACTGTGCTGCATAGTGAATGGGCACATTGACGCAGCGGGGATGAGTTGCTAGCCGTGTGCGTGTCGGCCTTTCTCTGGGGGCTTCCTTCAGCTCTCCTGCGGGGAATCAGCCAGCCCACAGGAGGAAGAGCCGCTCAGCTCCTCAGCTGAAACAGAGACGGACAGCACGGTTCTGTCGGTCTCTGCCAGTCTTTATATAACCAGTTTCAGCACGCTAGGAGGCATGTGGGTGGCTGGTGGCTGGGATGTGCGGTGGGGGGGGTACATTACTAGTATGTGGGTGGCTGTGCTGGTGGTGGGGGATGTCTGTGCGCTTCAGTGGATGAGGTGGGCCCAGGCATTGTTCTATCCGTGAAAATCACATTACCATTAAGTCGTCAAACAAAGGCAGATTAAAACTTTCTGAATGAAAACAAAGCAAAATGGATCTGCGCTGGCTCTCAGCTCCTCTTCATTCTTCGCCACATCGAGGAGGAGGGCAGGGGGAAAAAAAAACCTCTCCTGGGGGGTTCTCTCAATCACCGGCCAATCTTTAAAGATTAGCCCGAGACCCGATGGCGGCGTGGAACGGTGGCGGAGAGAAAAAGCAATGACTGGATGAATGAGAGGTGAATACTGAAGTACTAGCCGCTGGAGAGGAGATTGAGATCTATTGTAAACCAGATGTAAAATCAGGCCACAGAAATGGAAATGGACTCCGTCTATTAATCATACTGATGGGAAATGAGATATGGACGGGTAGCACGGGACTGTAGTGCCACAGTCTGTAGTGCAATGCAACAGGTGAGGTAAGGGGTGCAATGATAAGGAGCTTGGGCTTGAAACCAAAAGGTTGCGGGTTCCCCACTTCCCCACTGGGACACTGCTGTTGTACCCTTGGGCAAGGTACTTAACCCAGAATTGCCTCAGTAAATATCCAGCTATATAAATGAATGAAATTGTAACTTACATGTATATTAGTTGCTCTGGATAAGAGCACCTGCTAAATGACAATAATGTAATGTAATGAAAATACCTGCACCAGAACAAGGAAAACTCACGCATTCATGCAGGGGACTAAAGTAAGCGTAGGTGAGTGAAATATGACAAACCACCTCACGCTTTCACACGTCTGAGTGACAGTTAATGACGATGCAGTTTGCGGTGTCCACCCAGAAGTTTTCACCATAATATTACAATGGCAGAAATCATTTTTGGGGGCTCCCAGAAAAGTGGAATTTTTCCAGACACAGATTAAACTGTTTGAAGCCCTGACCTCCCCCCCACCTCCCCTGCCCCCCCTGCGCACAACCCCCCCACCCCCACCAGCGGATGACACTGGGAGCACTGGGTCCAATAAAGAGTAAGTTACTCAGGAGAAGGGCTCCACAGACCCCTCAGACCCGGCTCTGCTAAACTCGCTTTCAGAGCTCTGATGACTGCACTTGTCTTTGGGGAAGAAGGTCCACAGGTCAGAACTGGGAATATGTGTCATCTCTCCTGACCTGGATTTATTGATTAAAATGTCAGGGGTTCAAAAGGTTCTGGTCATACAGGAAATATTCAATTAAAGCCACATCAACAGAAAGCCCTAATGTCACGGTGGAGGGCGGGGAGATGAGAACGGAATGTATTGCTGGCCAAGCAGGAAGAGAGGAACCCCATGCGGACATAATGAGGGCAAGAGGAACACACTTGGGTGCTTTAAGACTCTATCTCTGGAAGCAGGCGCTGAGTGCCAGACAATGCAGGCTCTTCTCAGAGCTAATGGAAGGAGGAGGGGTTGGGTGGGGGTCGGGGGTTGGGGTGGGGGGAGTCAAAGTGTGGTCTGTCCTGTTTAGATCGTTGACTGCCATGGCTTCCCACAGATGAGTTTGGGAAAAAAAACACGACAGCTTCATTCAATCATTCCAGACACAACCATGACTAAACTTGCTCATCAGGTTGCAAGCAAAGATCCTCAGAACTGAGAGACAGGGCACACACACACACACACACATGCACAAAAACACACATACACGCACACTGGCTGACCCTGTGCCGCATCTGTGTAAACAGGACAACAAAGTCACTGAAAGCTGAGCTTGCATGTGCAAATACACACACACACACACCCACACACACATACACACGCACAAATGCACATGAGCTCACAAACACACATACACACACACACACACACTCACACACACACACACACACGCACGCACCACGTATATGTTTGTTAGGGCTGTCTTGTTCTCTCATGTTTTAGCACTGAAGCTGAACTATGGCTGGGGCTTTGCATCAGTCAGTACACAGCGCACAGACAGATGATGCCGTGTGCAAACATCACCCCTCTGAAGGGCATTCCGGCGCTCAGTGCAGCGACAGCTCTTGTAGGTATCAGCAGTGGGCGTCCTACCGTGTTGTGTAACAAGGAGGAGAGAGGGAGAGCTGTCACTGAGTCCTGTGGGAAATGGGGGCGGGGGTGTGGGGGTGCAATCAGAGAGCTGTCAGTGACAGAGAGAGAGAGAAAAAGAGAAGTGGAGAGATGGAGGTGGGTACCGGTGAGTTAGACCTCGGCGGATGGGGGTGAGGGGCTGACAGAAGTGCAACAGGTAACAGAGCCACCCACGCCTCTCTCCTTACTCTGCGAGAGGGGCAGGATTTCGCTCTGTTGGCATTTAAAGCCATCTGTCTCAGCACGCCCTCGTTACCGCGATAGCTCTTCATTTACACGGCCCATTGGGTCCTTCGGTATACCGTCGGCGGCGCGCGGCCGGCTCTAGATTAGACATGTTTAAATTAAATATTTCACAATGAAGTGCCGTCGGTCCCCTTGCACCGGTTATCCTAACTCTCCCATCAAGTATTCCCACCTCCAGAGAAATGCAGGGGACTCTCTTCAAAAGCTATTGATAACATTCTGTGGGCGTATCCTAGCTGTGCAGGATACTGATGCGTATCTATCCAGCAGTCTGTGTGCTGCTGCTGCTGCCACTATGTCTATTGTGCATTGTCTCATCGCAGCTGTATAGGATCTGTGTGTTCGGCCGCTGCTCCCAGGACAGTGCGGCTCTGTGTGTCAGAGAAGCGCCAGACAGATCCTTTCTCAGGATGTCCTGGTGCTGAATCACTGTCACAGACAGGGGGCTTGTGGGGGGGGAACCCCCTGACTGCTGCCCTTATGTGCTCCAGGGCCTGATGATCACCATGTAATCCAGTTAGGGCCGGGAAAGTGTGTCTGCAGCATAAAGCGAGGGCCACTCAGCTTCCCACCAGCTTCCCTCTCTCTTTCTCTCCGCTAGGTGCAGAATTCCTGTAGAAGAACTCTGTAAAAGCCTCTGTAACTGTGACATCACAATCAGTATGGTGGCGATACAACCACAGCCCAGTCTTTCCCATAATGAAGCAATGAAAAATAGGGAAAAATAAGGAAAATATAGGTTTACATATATATGGAGTTATGTACATCCGTGGTTTAAAGAGAATAACACTGCTGAGGCAAGCACAGAGCCCCCATCTCACCCTGACAGAACATCTTTGGGATGAAGTGGGACACAGAACTAGAGCAAGGTCAAGATGGCCCTGTTCAGCAATGGAGTTAAATAATGCTTTATAGAAGATGAGTGGAGCACAATTCCGTCAGCCTTCTACCAAAAATTATCAAACAGCCATCCATGAAGCATTGAAGCAGTCATTAAGGCCAAAGACAGGTCCACGTGTTATTAATTTCTTGGAATAAAGACGTGTTTTATTCATAACTACTCACAACCCATGATTTCGAGTAGGATAATGTACATACATAAAATCCAGTGTACCACTGAGTCAGACCACAACTTAGGGACACAAAGGGGAGGGAACAAAACAAAACAGGAGGCTCCTCATCCAGGGTCACCTGAGGCTCTGAATAAATCTATACAACCTTCCATAATGCAGAGTAATCTCTCAGCTATAAATATATAAGCTCCTTAGAAGGGCTCCTGTTTTGTGGTCCCAAATTTAGAGCAAAATCATTTGGGACAGCAGCCTCGTCTCAGCATTCTTCTCCTGGTGGGATAAATCACTCTGAAAGTAAACAGAATCAGCCCTCCAATACTTTGCTATTGGAGGCCAGATTTTTCAGGGGGTGTGTTTCTGACCTACCTGCTGTGTAAATAACAACACTGGTTATCCCTGTGCTGCCTGCTGACCATGATCAGCTTATCTCAGCAACTAATCTGCAAAAAAATATTGGGCTTTGGTTGTATCTCATTTTAAATAAAGGCCGTTAATACAGCTCAGCGGACAGGGTTTAAGGAAAGGCATCCTCCGCTCTGGTCTCTGTTTACCCATATTAGTGGTTCTACAGTACCTGTGAAAGAAGCAGATGACACAGTAGGCCAGTAATAGGGCTGTAATCATGCTCTCTGTCCCCCATAAACACATCCAGCGTTCCTTGTTCACTGTCCTCGGGGCTTACTGGGTCTTGAAAACAGATTAGAGGACGCCGGAAACAACTTAACACCGCCTCTTGTGAGAGCTGTCAATTCAAATGTCTGCAACATCGCAACTGAATACGACCATCTGGGCTCTCACCATATCCCTATGGCAACGCAGTTAGGATGACTGTTTCAAACCCTTCAGCACAATGACACCAAGATTTGACTGAGACCCTCTGAACTAATCTACATTTGTTCATTTGAAATGCATGGCTCTGTTCAAGTATGAACAAGCATTAACACGGTGTATGTTAACAGGCATGAATATTAATTTGACACACTGGAAAGTTAATAGTGTGCGAGACAATACTGCTATGGATCAGCGTGTAGCAAAGAAGATAATACATCTATCACTCATTTATATTCCACAAAACATCAATTGTATTTAAAACATTTTCAGCATATATTTTATCATTGAGAAGATTGAGTAAAATGCTGTCCATAACTGTCAGACCGTGAGAAACCACAGTGCTTTTTCTTTCGAATCCAAATTTCACAGCGTCGATTCATTTTGTAGCTCACTTAATCCTTCACTTAATTGCCGCAAACCCATTCTCGCTCTCATAATCTTTGGGCAGAGAAGTGAGCCCTATTTTGCTTTGTTCCTGTGAAACCAAGCTTACGGTAACTGAAGCGTTCCCCGTTCAGCCCTCTAATTAGAAACACATTTTTCAGACATTTTTTTTTTTCTAATCTGGAATGGCGTCCAAAGTCAGAGACAAACGGCCAAAAGGCTGCGGTAATCCGGTAGGCCGTCTGATATGAAGATTAAGGAACTTCACATAAAGAAAAATAAACCGCTGCGCCGCTGCTCCGCTGCACCACAGCGCTTGCTTCATTCCTAAGGACGTCCCCTCCGATGTTATTGTTTTTTTCCGACGGGGGGGAATAAAATCAACGTAAACTCTCTCAGACGAGGGCCAGCTGAGAAGCATATGGGTCTGCATTCCAGTGCAGCATTCTCTGGCCCCTTCCTCGCTGCGGTTGCCGGCATGTTTGCCTTGCGTCTCCTCTGCCAACTCATTTATTTGCTCGGGGAATTCGTGGACGTGAGAGGGACAGATCAGCCAAAGGAGAAATTCCACCCTTCGAGATAAAAGTCATCCTCTTGCTATTGAGAACAATGTACAGTCCAAGCATTTGTGTGCAGCCTGATGGTGGCTAAAAAGTTCATTACTGTGGTAAACTTGGGACAAGCTGGACATGAGAGTAGTATAAAAATCTACAGCCTGAAACTTTGTCTTCAGCATATTGGTAGGTAATGCATTAATGGCTGTAATGTTTGGATGAATTGGGCACTGGAGTAATAGAAAAAATAGAAATAGATTTATATTTATAAAACTAATACATTTATTCAGAACCAGAGCTGGGAATTTAACACTCTCCTTTCAGTCATCATGTTACTTTTAGAATTGAAAATTAAAATTTAAAAATTTTATTTAAAATTAAAATTTTTTGTTGAAATGTGTGTATCAGCTTCTTTGCTGACCTCTATGCTTTTCCAGTTATCAAAGACAAAAGACACTGCTGCAGAATCAAAGTTTCTTAGACCTTTCCTTGCACATGAAATGAGGGAGACACCCAGTTAATGAATTCAACATGGCATACTCTGGGATTTTCTTTACTATATGGCGAGTTAGTCAGAGATTATAGACAACTCCCAATGATGAAAAGTCCTGATGGGAAGCTGATGGGAAACTTTACCAAAAGTAAAAGAACTGTCCCCTCACATCCACCTGGAACAACCATAAATGTGAATTCCTCTCTTTTTTCCAAAATCATTGCCAACCAATTAGCTGACACAGTAAGTATCAATTCAAAAACAGCAAGAGCATAAGTGAAGCATTTTGTAGTTACAGTCTTGCAGAGCACATATTGTTGTTTTTTTAACAGACCATTCAGTGATAAAAATTTATGCTGTGTCTTTGTAGGCAGGAGAATTCTGAAATAAAATATAAGTTAATGGAATGCAGTGAATTAAATTAGCACTTTGGGGCACTACAACACTTACCAAGCACTTGGAAGAGTGACCCCCAAAGTTTCTCCTAACAGTGCCATTGGTTGTGGGGAGGCAGGAAAGACTTTCCTGCTAGGAAGAACAAATTGTGCAAACAGAATGCGTTTCAAATTTTTAACTTACTTTTATTAACAAAAACATATTAAAGAAAATAAGAAGGAAATTAAATGACAGGGAAACATCCACAATGTACTCAAGTATGTCAGGAGACGTCTAGTGGAAAATAATTACTAGGTTTTTTGGACAATAATGATATATCTAATTTTAAGACCCTTTCTCTTCCTCAGTCTTTTAGGACTCACAGATAATGGGTAAAAATAAGGGCAAAAATAAAACTATGAAAAACACTAATAAAAATTGCTATTGATGTGGTGATGTGGTTATATGGCAAATGGCTTCCATTGGTTTCTGGGATTTTGTTTTTATCGCTATCAGTGATGTGTCTGAGGTAGTTGTGACAAGAGGTTCCTAGGTTGCAATATTTCACTGATAACTAATATTATGAAGTAAAAAATACATTTACCTTTTACTGATCCTTCTTGTGAACACAGACACTATCACTTTGAACTGGCTGAAAAAAAAGATGCTTCAGCTGGAGGCGGTTGCATTGCCAGAAAGATCTGGAATGATGGAAGAGATCAATTATAAGCTTAGACTTCAAAGACACTGAAAGACGGGGCCTATTCTTAGCCAAGGTGAATTTTTAGCCTTTGGTCAATGCCAAAATGTAGGAGCGGAAGATAAAAGTATAAAAATGTATGATGGGCTCCCGAGTGGCGCAGTCGGGGAAAGCACGTGATGTTCAAAGTGCAAGGCTGAACCCAACGGCCTGATTTTGATCCCTGCCATGTCATCAACCGACAATGACCACAGCAGCGGTACCTGTATATAGATGTGCATGAAGTCTCTTCCTCCGCCTCAAGTTTGACATGGTGAATGTGGTGTGTAAGGAAGTGGTAGCAACATCACGTGTTTCAAAGGAGAGCACTTATTTGAATGAGCCCTCCCAGATTGGAAATGGGGGTTGCAGCACTGGGGCAGTGAGTCTATGACACAAGTGAGAACTCCAAATTGGAAGAAACTGGAAAAAATATATATTTTTGAAAATGTATGATGAAGGTATACATGTATAAGACTGATAACATACCATGAAACTGAAACGGGTTTGACGTGTTTGGGAATGCGACACACTAATTTAGCCTAGGGAACATAAAACCTTTTCTCCTTGTGTTAAATTTTCCATCTGGGAGGATGGGATGTGCATTAAAAATAGAAAGATATTCTGTTAACCCCTTTCACATTTTAAGGCTTGTCCAGTTAATCATCATGTTCACTCCTACAAACGTAATTAATCTTTTTTGAGAATATTACGATGGCCAGTTATCAAAAGTTTAAAAATAAAATACCGTAGACTCATCAGAAGAGTGTATATAAGGGAAATGTACTTCTTCTCAACAGTCCCTGTTGACCTGGGTCATGCCACACCTCTGTTGGAAATAGATAATTAATGAAAGAAAATGAATTAATAAACAATACACGTGGCCATAGACACAAATAACATGTTATCCATTTATACAGCTGGATATTTACTGAGGCAATTCTGGGTTAAGTACGTTGCCCAAGGGTACAGCAGCAGTGCCCCAGCAGGGAATCTAACAAGCTACCTTTCAGTTACCAGCCCTACTCCTTACCACTATGCTACACTGCTTGCTCACAGTCTGTAACATTGCCCCCTTGTCCTCAAACTGTGTTCACTCAGACTCCTCAGTGGCTCAGTTGGAAAGAATAGCTGAAGCCTACAGCCCAGATATTGCCAGATTAAATCTGGGCTGTGCAGCCTAATTAGCCAGCTGTAACCAGGGGTCCACAGTGGTGGGACATCATTGGCTTTGGCCCACCAGTGTCTCACTTTTCGTGTACTCACAGTGATGAGGCGAGGTACCCAAGGAGACGTTATCCGTATGCTGGGCAGTGTTCCTCCTCCAGCTGGCGTTGCCTTTCCTGTAGCTCACTGTGAGAGTCGCAGTGAGTAAAATAGATGCTGCCAGCATGGGAATGTCTCAGGGGGATAATCATGCTTTAGTGCTTCCTGACAGAATACGTGGAGGTGTGCTGGCATTGCCAGCTTAGTAAAAAAAAAAAAAAAACTAGCTTCTAGATTAGATTCTGAAGTTGGAGTGGAAAGGGAAAAATGCAAAATAAATAATCCTTCCAAATAAGTGGTGATCAGTCTCTCGCAAATCAGATCAGAAGAGGTAATTTGATGCTAATGAACTAAATACAGGCTCTCACAGAAGGGAGGGGCAGGCCCACTGTCTGGGACAGGGGAGTGATCCGATGCAACGCTGTGCTAACATACAGATTTGGCTCAGAACGCTACACACTAACTAACTGCAGTGGTGTTTTGATGGTGTTGACAAGAGCTCCAGAAAGATGCAAACCTATCATGTTATTGCCTCCTCTTTCCACTTTGTGTGTCGATATAAATTAGACAGTTCCTTCTTTGAAGTATGCTTTACGCAACGCCAGTTACACAACAATTACATTACATTAGATTTTTACTTTAATGTGATCCAAAAATATAATCCAATTAGTGCCTTAATACACTTCTTCCGGTCTTGGCAAGGATATGTGAATCTTGTGATCATACAACACTTGCAATAACCATTTTATGTCATGCATTAGGCATCACTGAAGACAGACAGTGCATAAAGGCATGTGTTGTGTTAACTAACACAAGTGCAGTGAGTTTAGATGGTTGCTGGCTTGACAAATACAGAGAATCAACTGAGCTAGTGATGCTAGGATACTGTGTTGAGGATATGAACTGGTCACAAGTGATCAGATGTTATTGTTTCTGGCTAAGGACCTGCCATTATTGTAGGATCCTAAGGTAACCCCGCGCGCGCCTGTGTGTGTGCGTGCATGCGTGCGTGCGTGCGTGCGTGCGTGTGGGTTCACTGAGAACCAATGTGTGGTTTGTCGTCTTGCCAACAGTCATAGCCCTGAAGGTTAAAACAGACAGGGAGCCAGGTGCAGCTCAACAGACAGCCCTCTTTAAATAGTCTGTGTGTCTGGTCGCACCTGAACCTGTGCATCCAGGTAAAAACAACAGTGATTGTCCTGCCAAAGGGGATTCGTGCTGTGAACCTTACCTCATTAAAGACAAAAAAAAAATCAGGGAAATTGAATCCACATGGGGACAAAAAGAAACAGCTTGGGGAAACTGCTGATAGCAGAGGTTCCTCAGACTATCTCAGACTGACCCTGGATCAGTAGCTCAGGTGGAACAAAGTGCACAGAATACACATTTCATAGCCTATCCTGGGTGTGCATGTTCCAGCAATTATGAGCTGGCTTGTGCTTCTGTTGGGGCTTGGTCTGTATCCCTGCCTTTAATTGCTTCAGTGTGAGGGATTGAGACTGGTAGAAAGCTAATTAATCTCTTAAAAGCTCCACAAATAACTTTCTTAAAGAGTAGGTGCCAGTCCAGCTGTGCTTTCTTTTGCTCCCACATTTTCAGTCACCACTGGAGAGGAGGGGTTTTTGTAAAACTATACAATAACAGCCAAGGGAAAGCACCACCTGACCTGCATAGCTGCATGGGGGCAAATAAAAATGGGAGTTGTGCAAGAATTTCTATTTCTGTTTCTAGAATGAATGGCCAGATTAAAACCATCCCCCCAACCCCCTCCCCAACCCCACCCCACCCCACCCAAGGGATTAATGAAAAAGAGGACTGCGTCACACCATCGGGACAGAAAGTAGGACAGATCAGGAAACTCTGCGAGAGCAGAATTGACAGGCGGGAAATGAGGGGGATCAATGCCGCTGCTAATGACAGAGGCTGTTTTCCGAGTGTGAGACCTTACCGTACTCACTGTAAAGAACCCCTCAGCACCCAGCCCAGAGACGGGCATCTCTCATTGGTCAGTTCCGTTACTGGTAATGGATTCGCGCGGCACAGTCCAAAATGCACACTAATACATCTGCGCTGTGCATGAACATTTTACACTGTGTTTTGACAAAATGAAAGCAGTCGCATCATCACCATCATTATCCCTGAGAGCCCTTTCCCCTCTGGTTAAAAACACAGCTAAATGGACTAGATATATGGAAATGGGTCAAATCCACTGTGTGCCGTCTTATGGGAAATAATGTAATTTTAAATGCATTACCACAGCTACATATTAGGGGCACTGACAGTTGTTCTTCTCTGCCCCCTATTTTCCACACCCAGACAGTTCCTGTGCAAACAAAAGAGCAGACTTAGTTAGTAGTTCCTGTATCGCCATTGCTAGCTGCTGATGTTTCACACTCTGCTGTAATCTTGGCTTGTGCTGGCATTCAAACATTTGTACATCTCTATTTTACACACACACAGATACACACACAAAACACAACTGACAGACATAATTTAAAAATCTACTGACAAAGCAGTCTAGTGCATAATAAATAACAATGAAAAATGTGACAGTAGTCACAAAATTAATTTTACCCTTTTATCTCTCTCTGCAAAAATGAACACGCAGTAAAGTGTTTCTATATTGATGTAGAAACAATAGGCCCTCTCCACCTTCCATCAGTAATTATGAAGTGAGAAGTAGTGATGTTAAAAGGTGTGTGTGTGTGTGTGTGTGTCTGTGTGTGTCTGTGTGTGTGTATGTCGGTGTGTTGGTGTGTCTGTGTCTGTGTGTGTATCTGAATTAGGATGATGACTACACAGGTAGTTACCATGGGACACAAGGACTCAGTCTTAGGATGCTGGGATAAGGACTAAAGGACTCTGGATAGGTTGGGAGGACTAAGGGGATTAGCTTTGTGGGGGGGGGGGGCTAATATGATATAGTGAAACGTGATGTCAGTATGAGGGGACATAAATCTCGTCAGCGGGGCAGGGTAATTGCATTAGGAGATGACAGGCTAGTCTGAGCCGCGCTGTTTTCATCAGGGCTTACAGCAGGCCGGGTCCCGGAGACCTCTGAAAGGCTGCAGGACGAGATTTATTCCCAGTGTGCGTGACGAAAATAAAGGAAAACCGGTGTGCTGATCAAAGCAAAAAAAAAATCATAACCACCCCCCCCCAACTCTAAAGATAGTCCGAGGGTGGGGCTGGGTTCAGTGACACCTCCGGCGGGAGCAGCAGCTCTGGAAGCGGACGGGGTGTGGCGGATGGCACGCGTTCCCCCCGGACAGATGGCCGGGAGCTGGGACAGCCGCGGAGCCACCGGGGCCCCCTTCCTGCCCCCCGGCCCTGCTCCCGCGGAGAGCGTCAGGCTGCTCGTTATCGCGGCCAGCCAGGAGCGGCTGGCGCACCGCGGCCCCCGCCCTGCGCGCGATGCTTCAAGGAGAGCGCCCCCTTCCTCGCTGTACGTGCTTTCATGGATTAGAGGGACCGGGACAGGAAGCAGGAGCAGACGGTAGGAGCTGGAAGCTGAGAGAGAAAACTGCCTGGCTCTGAGAGAGAGAGACTCCCATGCGTCCTTTGAGCACTAAGCATTACTGTGGTGGTCACAGATACATTCTGCATTAAGTATTACTGTGGTGGTCACAGATACATTCTGCATTAAGCATTACTGTGGTGGTCACAGATACATTCTGCACTAAGCATTACTGTGGTGGTCACAGATACATTCTGCATTAAGCATTACTGTGGTGGTCACAGATACATTCTGCATTAAGCATTGCTGTGGTGGTCACTAATACATTCTGCATTAAGCATTACTGTGGTGGTCACAGATACATTCTGCATTAAGCATTACTGTGGTGGTCACAGATACATTCTGCATTAAGCATTGCTGTGGTGGTCACTAATACATTCTGCATTAAGCATTACTGTGGTGGTCACAGTTACATTCTGCATTAAGCATTACTGTGATGTGACTAATACATTCTGCATTAAGCATTACTGTGGTGGTCACAGTTACATTCTGCATTAAGCATTACTGTGGTGGTCACAGATACATTCTGCACTAAGCATTACTGTGGTGGTCACAGATACATTCTGCACTAAGCATTACTGTGGAGAGATGTGGTGCTGCAGGTTAAAGAAAGCTGTCTATAAGATGGTAATAACACAGGAAACGAGGAGCAGTTACACTTGAAAGGACATTTCAGCGAAAAGTTAGAGTGAAAAAAGTCAGTAAAAAGTTAGAGTTATTACCACTAACTTGCTCTAAGGTTTGAGATGAGCTTCGGCTGTGCGGACCTAAATGCGACATAATTTAAACGGTAACTCTTGAGCGCACAGGGCCACTTTGAATCACATTGCATTTAAAAAAATATCAGCCTTGCAATGGCCAGTGTGTGTCTCACCACCACCGCACCGCTTGACCTGCTCCCTCCGTCTGAATGTCCGCCCTTGTTGTATTAATCTCATTCGCAATGGCCTGCTGCAGCATATGGCGAACAGTCAGTACCCCTCTATTAGTGGCTGTGTAAAACCAGTACGCTTGTGCATTCGGAGCTGGGTGCAAAACAAGCGAGAGGCTGTGTAACAGCAGGTATACGCCAACCCAGCACTCAATCTCAGCAGTTCGCACAGGAAAATAGCCCTGCATTTGTACCCTACGCCACTGTGCTGTCCATCTGTAGAGACGTGTGCCTTTTTTGCTAATAGAGCGGACAATTTTCCTAAAAAGCCCCTTTTAACATTACCATGAAAATCGACCGCACAAAACAAATGGTGATTGACAGAGATGGGAAGATTGCTGAGTCGCAATCTGTTCCCTTCTGCTGCCCCCGCTAGCTTACCTCATATTCCATGTCAAGACGACCCCACCCCACACACACACACACACACACACACACACACACACACGCACACACACACGCATGCACGCACATGCGCACAGACACACACACACACACACACACACTATAGTACTGTACAGCACTGTATATACAGTACTCATTACAACAGCACGACCACAAATACACTAGTTTCCTCACAGCAAAACACTGACCTTCACAGGGGCTACACATGTAAGAAATGCAGAACATTGCAATTCTGTGCAGCTCAGAGTGCACACACACGCATACACACACACACACACACACGCACACACACACACACACACACACACACACACACCCTCTGCTATCCAGCCCGTTTGTCCATCTGTTATGCATGCTCATTTGTTACGCTGGCCACTAATTGCTTTAACCCGCCAACGATGTTTGAGCACAACAAATAGGAGCTGCTCTCTCAGGTCACCTTCCACTCAATCACCTCATCAGTACCCACACGTCAAACCCCAGGGACAAAACAGGGGGAGGCCCTCACAGTTACATTTACATTTATCCATTTGGTAGACACGTTTAACCAAGTGACTTACAAGTGAGGCAGAGTACAACACAAGCAAAAAGCCATATAAGGAGTCAACAGTATTAGAAGTGCTGCATGACTAGGCAAGGTATAAGCTAGCTGGTAGAGATACGAGTGCATTACATTACAATTCACATTCTTGGCATTTAGCAGATGCTCTTATCCAGAGCGACTTACATCAATTACAGGTTTTTACAATATTATCAATTTATACAGCTGGATATTTACTGAGGCAATTGTGGGTTAAGTACCTTGCCCAAGGGTACAGCAGCAGTGCCCCTGTGGGGAATTGAACCAGCAACCTTTCGGTAACATTCCTGCTCCTTAACCACTATGCTACACTGCCGCCTGCCAGCATTAAACCATTGAATTTTAATTTTTTTAAAAAAAAAGGAAAGCAAAGTTTGACACATATGAAGTTGCTTTAGGTGGTAAAGTTACACTGAAGGGTCTCTTTGATCTGTGTTTTTTTCTTCAGGAATCTGATGTCATTTCTAAAGATGGCTCATTTGTGGTAACAGGAGGAGGCGTGTGGAAATTCATAAAATATTCACCACTGTGACAAATCTGTGCTCCTCTTTGCTGACTAAATACAGGAATGATCCTTACCCCAGTATTTAATGAAAACCTCAAAGTCATATTGAGGCAGAGTGCCATTCTGTCAATGAGAAGACTCTTGCAGATGAATCCAGCATGGTATTACAATAAAGTGACCTCTGAATTCAATCACAACCAGAAAATCTACTTGAGGGAAAAGCCATTTTGTTGTAATATGGTGCAGGATTAATAGTAGGAGGGTTGATCTTTTTTTTTTTTTTTGATTGAATACCACTTTGTCTTACGTTTACTTGCCAGCTTTGTTAGAATCAAGGGGAAAGTCTATAAAAGATTCAGACGGTAGTAAAGAATCCCAGTAAGAATTTAGACTCAGATGCTTTTTCATTGTTTATCTTCCATGTTTGTGCAAATACTATGTAAACATGAGAACCTTTTGTGTCTGGAGACAATGAGGACAGTTATAAAAACAAAAATGAGAGACAGAGAGAGGGGGATGAGAAACATTAACAAATTTGTGCTCTCTTCTTCCCTCTGACCCCTAACCTCTGTGGTCAGCATGAACAATACCGGCATCCCCCATTGTTTCTACAGGGGCACGTCCACAAGAAAGCAGTGACCCAGCCACCAAACTGGGCCATTGTCCAGTGTGGTCAAGCTGTCTCATTTCATATCGACTAGATAGCACTTGCAATTAAGGACCTACAAAGTAAGAGTCATCTCTGGCACTTAAAACTTTGAATCAACAAAGCTCCAGTGAGACAAAGCAAGCCTTTCCCAGGCAAAGCAATGGATCTGTATCCACACCGGCTTATTTCTTTAAGCCCTTTGAGGACAGCGATGTGACTTCACTGTCGCTCATAAAGGAGAAGCCTTTGCTCTCTCCGAGGCACAGCCTTTGACTGGTTACATCACAATAAAACCTTGAGGAGACAAGCCGAGTTTTCCGCATGAGTGTGAAAGCACACTCTGTAACAATGCTGACATGGATGATTGACAGCGGTTCTGGTACAACTGTCACTCACAAGATGCCGGGGGATGGCAGAGAGATTTGTAAAATTTGTAAAAAATTTCACTTTACAAAAAAACCCCTGTTGGGTGCCGGTTTTCTGCAGCCAGGATCATGTATATTAGATGCCTTGTCTCACAGCGGAAGTGAGCAGACCTGTTAGGACGACAGCGAGGCTGACGCCAGCCGGAGCTGCAATGTTTTATTAAAGGCCGGCTGTCTGAGGAGGAGACTCTGTCTCCTCGACAACAGCGGGGTGGTCGTCCAGACTGCATCGATCCTCTCTGGCACGAGCCACTCCCTCAGACGGCTCCCTCTGCTCAGAGGCCCCCCGGTGCGAGCTGGCTCAGCCGATCCCCGCACGCCCCCAAAAAAACATCACGCTGGCAGGAACTGTGCTAACAGCCGGAATCCGCTATTAACGCTGTCTTAATTTGTTAACCTTCCCCGGCTCTTTCAGAACGATCAAAATTAACATCCGAATTCACATTTTAAATGCCATCAAATGATGTTTTTTTTTTTTTAAGCAGGCTTAATCTGTGACACTGTATAATTCCTTTCCATCTCACACAACAGTGTGAAGGTGAGGTGTAAATAAGGGGGGCTGGGAAGGGAGTAATTACATGTCATTAAGGCAGTGCAGACATCTCTCCTTTGTCTGTGTGAGACAGGCTCAAATGAGTCTGTAGAAGGCCTACTCAGCACAATGTGTTGGTAAGGATATGCCCTTGACAGCTCCACATCCTGTACAGACAAAGCGCTTGCTCTGCAATTGTACATGTGTATGTGTGTGTATGTGCCTGTGTGCATGTGTGTGTGCGTGTGTGTGCGCCTGTGTGTATGTGAGTGCACGCACATGTGTGCGCATGTGTGTGTGTACGTGTGTGTTTGTGAGCGTGTGTGTGCACATGTGTGTGTGTGTGTGTGTCTGTGTGTGTGTGTGCATGTTTGTGTGTGTGTGTGTCTGTGTGTGTGTGTGCATGTTTGTGCGCGTATGTGTGCGTATGTTTATACAGTTTCTATAGCTCACTTTACTCTGAGCTGCACAGAATTGCAATGTTCTGCATTTCTTACGTGTGTAGTTCCTGTGAAGGTCAATGTTTCGCTGTGGGGAAACTAGTATATTTGTGTATGTCGTGCTGTTGTACTGAGTACTGCATATAGCTATACTGACCTCCGGGATAGAGCTTTGTTGGGTTATACCTTTGGGAGAAAGTGGAAGAGTGGTGATTAAGGCTCCATTGTACACAGACAGCTGAGTAATGCAACACAGACCCTATCAAAATGTGACAGATTATAAGTGCTATTGTATTGCTGATCAAAACAGAACAGGAAAAAAAAATCACCCACTGCTACTGTATTTTTAATAGTAGGCTTTACACTGCGTAATGTATAAGCCCTTGCAGTATAGTAGATTAAAAAATGTAGATAACGTTTACCTTCATAAGCCTTGACAAAGTGCATTAGTATAATCATAGCCTGATTCCAAAGCACATTAGTCCCAGCAGAGAACACCTCATGCCAGGGTTCGAGGAGAGGCTGGGTTCCTGTGTATAACAGATATATCAGCAGCCCACACATGGCCCACATGATTAAAGGAGATCTCATTGGCACCTCCCATATTAAATACAAAAAAAAATTAATTTAAAATTAATATCTTGAAAACATATTTTAAAGAATATAACTGTAATCTCAACCAATAAATGGAAAACGTAAATTATTGTCATTTTGGTATAATGAAACATATTTCTGTTTTGCAGTAAAATATTTTAAATGTATTTGCAATCTTCCAGGGCTGAACAAAAAAAATTTCTACAAATTATATATGAAATAGATTTCATTTTCATATGGGCTGGGCACCAACAGGAGCAGACCATCACATAACTGCCTCATTACATTACATTACTGTCATTTATCAGATGCTCTTATCCAGAGCGACTTACAGTAACATCCATTTATACGGCTGGGCATTTACTGAGGCAACTGTGGGTTAAGTACTTTACCCAAGGGTATAACAGCCACGCCTCAGTGGGGAATCAAACCAGTAACCTTTCAGTTACAAGCCCTGCTCCTTAACCGCTATGCTACACCGCTGCCTCTCCTGCTGTCTCATCTCAGGACCAGGAGACCGTGACCTCATACAGCTGACTGGCATCAGGCATCGTCAGTGGCCATGACTGCGGTCACAGTGCACAGCTGCTCCGAGAGCAGGCCACAGATCTCCCCCACAGAGTGCATATCTCTCACACCGCGTACAAATCTCTGGCACGGTGCAAACATCTCCCACACAGGGAGCATCTCTGTCACAGAGTGCGCATCTTTAAAATGGGGCCCACATCTCTCTCTCTCTCTCTCTTTCTCTTTCCCTCGAGCTGTTTAAAAACCAACACACATCCGACTCCCATTACGGCATCTTAGATGCGAGATCCATAACTGCTTTGTAAAACATAAGGAAGGATGGCGCATCTAGTGTTTCTTAATGACTGTTGCTGGTATGCAGACAGGGCTGTGAGATGATTGTTTCCTCAAGGTCTGGGCTGAGCTCGGCCATGAGGATGCCCGCTCCGCTGCAGGAAGAGCGTTTCACCTCTCGATGTTGTCCCCCCAGGTCCCGCCGCACTGAGCGGGAAGACTTTCTCTGGGCTGGCACTTCCTTCTCTGTCAATGCCCTCTGTTCCCGAACAAAGAACAGCGCAGCTGCTCCCTAAACCGCACTGTGCTGTCCACTCGTGAACTTCCACATCTGATTGAGTTAAGCCTTGAGCACAATGCAATTCAAGGCCGGATGGGTTTCCTACAAGTTTGCTGCAGCTAGTGTTGGAGCTTTGGTGTGCGCATGCTGAAACTGTACTTCTGGCTTCACTGTGTAGATCTTGTGCTGTTAGGTGCTCACGGGCTACAGTAATAGCTTGTGAGCTGTGATTCACTTTCTGCCAAGTAAGAAATTTTAATCCTGCATTTAATCCCAGATTACGCATTATTATTTTTAAACACTGTAGGTCACCTGTCACACTGTAGTAGTTTATTTCTGTAGAGTTGTCGGGGTCGGGGTTGACATACCACACCAGTTCTGTTATCTGGTACGTGTCGTTTGCATAATGATCTTGGGATTTTGGCAAATGTATTGATCCGGAGCCACATAATGTGAATCAAATAAACATTCATATTCTTACTATATCTAGATTAGTTCCTTATCTTTCGCTTCTGTTCAACATGTTTCCCACTTTGGAATATGTCCCTCCATTGTGTTTTCCTTCTTTTGTGGCCCACCAGCTGCTTCCCTGTCATTGGAAAGCAAATGTGTACTACAGAATGAGTTGTGGTTGATGTTAGCCTTTAGCAAGCAAGGATATTTACCAAAGGCAGAAAATAGACTTTCTGCCCAGTTAGCTTGTCAGCGACTCGCTGTTCCTGAGCTAATACAAATTAACTTAAATAAACAGTTTGAAATGTTACTTTCACAGCTGATTTGGTAGGCAAATAGCACATCCGCAAATTTATAGTAGCGCAATGATGTGTCTGCCTTTATTCCTGTTTCATTTTCCTCCTGGCTTCTCTCTATGATGCAAGAGTTGTGGATTGGCAGTGCTCAACCTCTAGCTTGAAGACTGAATCTTCGCAGGCTAGCTTGAAGTCCATAACTGCCCCCTTTCCCCCTGCTCAGCTTTGTACTTGGGGTACCCTCCAGTATGACGGCGACAATACTTCTTACTCCCGAAATGAGTGAAAAAGAAAACAAGGTGGCAATTTGGGACACAGCCTTTGACACCCTGAATTTCAAACCGGATTCTATACATCAGCCCCAACACTAATGATGTTGCTATTGCCAGCTTTACTACATGTGCTTGCAATTCTCAAAACCGTACTTTCTCACTCAATATCACCCACAGACCCACGGGAGAGAGCGTGTGGAGGATGAGGAATCTCAGACCTCATAGTGAGATGAGCAATAGCAGAGATATCGTCTTCCGTAACCATGAACTCCTGTTCTGACTGAGGTGCGGCACAATGAGATCACAAAAGGCGCAATCTGTAGAATAATTGCCTCCACAGCCTCTTCGGCAATGCGGTCTGTGTCTCCATGAATTTAACGACTGTCTCGGTTCCTCCTACATTTTTCGATTAGTAACAGCTGATGTCAGAACCCGCCAAGCAGTAAGAATATAAGTTCCATTCCCCCTCCCAACGCCCCCATTACATCTGTAGGGGTAGTGTACATTTCACCAAGATAACATTTCAAAAAGCTGCAGATCTCATGGGAAAAAAAAGAAAAAACTTCAGCGTAACGGTACTTCGGCACTTAATGTATTGACATGGCAGTGCATTTGGACAGGGTATCTAGTTGTGTTCAAGGGTAAATCATCCATATCAATTGGCCGAAAATATTGGAGAAGATGAATTTCTCACATTTTAGTGGTTTCAAGATGTCCCCAGCTGTGTGTTTCCTGAGTATCCGTCATGTTGAGTTGATCTGGTGTGCGCCTCTACAGCTAACCAGAGCCCCTTACACAGCATGGAATGGACACAAAGAATAGAGGAGTCCCAGTGCAGTCCGGATGCCAATGTTTTTTTTTTTTTTTTTCGTCTCCATTAAGCTAGTTTTCTTGCTTTCCCTCTCCATCCAAAACCATACAGCAGCTTACAAACAGAACTTCCATTATCCTGGTTTAAACTGTCCCTGTGAAATTCACCACATGGCCACAGATGGGTGGGTGGGTGGGTGGTGGTGGTGAGGGGGGTAGGGGTGGTGAGGGGGTTGCGTAATTGTTGCCAAAACGGTCAGCGGGGGATTTCAGAGAGGTTTTATTTCGAGCGACCAGCTGAATTTCGGCGGAACTGACTCCGCACCCATGCGGCTTGGGAAGGCGGACCAGTGAACGCTTCCATTAGATCCGCACAAAGACCCCCCCACAAGAGCCCTTGGTGATGATCCAGACAGCAGCGCCATGACTTCCATTCAGGCCTTTGTCTCTCATCCCCAGCCCTGTGAAAGATCCTCTTCCTCTGGGGGGGGGGTGGACCCTGAGCACGCTATGGGACTGCCATTCATGGTGCCATGAACCACACTGCTTGTGAAAATGTGCACAACATCCCTGTAGAGGAGTGGGTCTGATTGCTGAGTGGCCAGTACGCTCCGGGGATTTCAAACATGCTAAAAAGGGGAACTTCCTGGTTTTGAGTTTTTTTTGGCGGGCAGTCCAATGTGTGAGCTGGCCAACGGCACACTAATGGATTGGAATCCTCTGTGTTGAGAGAACGTGTGTGTGTGTGCGTGCATATTTGTGTGTGTGCTTGTGTTTGTCGCTCTGGGGGTTATGATTCCTCTGAGTGAGTGGGCTGAGTTCATTCTGTGCTTGAAGCCGGACCGACGGCGTGGGTGGAAACCTCTGGGCCACGAAGCCGGTGCGGGACCTCAGGGGCAGAGTTTGCATTCCCTCTGACAGCTTCAGCATCGAACAACACAAAACCCTCCAACAATGAGAAAATAAACACATGAATAAAACTCCACCCTGTTGGGGGGGGGAAAGGGGTGTAGGGGGAGGTTTGTACGGGCAATACAGCAACCGCAGGCGAGGAGCAGAAAAGTCAATAATCGCCTGGGCGCTCTCTGGAGCACTCTGCCTCCGAGCCACGTCTCACACACACCCTGAGACACAAAGCCGACACAGACCAGCTCAGGACCTGCAGCCGTCTGCGCTGTCAGACTGACCTTTGAACCCCCGGCCCAATATCTTGCATGGATAGGAGAGCCAGACATCTCTTCCCCAGTTCAAAGAAAGCAGAGGGGGATTGGGAAAAGAAAGGTCTAGACAGTGCTGGGTTGCCGTGAGAGTCCCAATGTGATATTATTTGTTGTTCTATTTTTGCCTAAAGGATATAATGGCCACCAGGTATTACATGAATCCCTTGGTGCCGCGCTCAGTGTGTACTGCTTCCCATGCCCAAACCCACTTCTTCATCCGGTCTGGGTAGATCTGCTCCTACGCGACCCCTCCACAAAGAACTGCACCACCGAGCTTCGGTTTGAGAAAGGGCTTCCTTTCCAGAAAATACATTCTGAACCCTTCGTCAACTCACAGAGCAATGCAGACAAGTGTACTTGCTAAACCCTGTGTTGACCCTTACTGGAATGTAGGCAGCAGTGTGGTGTGGTGGTAAGGAGCAGGGCTCATAATTGAAAGGTTACCGGTTCGATTCCCCACTGCTGCTGTACCCTTGCACAAGGTACTTAACCCAGAACTGCCTCAGTAAATATCCAGCTGAATCAATGGATAACATGTAAAAATAGTAATCTATGTAAGTTGCTTTGGATAAGAGCATCTGCAAAATGACAATAATGTAACGCAATGTCATGTAGGCGGGTACGTATAAGGCAGGCAAAAGGACGAGGGTCATAAACTGCAAATAAAGCCACGCGAGCAAACCGCACAGCCAGGTAATGTCACGGCCGGTTATAAAGAGCAGCAGCAGCCCTGCGGTGTTGCTCAGTGTGAAAGGAGGGTGGGGTGGGAGGATGGATGGCCCAGCTGCAGCCAGCAGGCACTTATCCGCTCGAGATGGCAGCGGCAGTGCAGGCCACCTCCTTCAGTGCCGGCGCTAAAACTTCCCTGCCTGTCGCATTCCTGGAGTCCCCCCTGCATGCCAAGTGGCCTCTGCTGGCAGGACAGGCCACTGAGCTGCTGTGGTTTCAATTAAAGGGGGGGAAAAACTAACAAATGCTCTCAACAGAAAAGGATGCGCCAGAGCGTTGCCTCGCTCTCCCACACCGGCGCGGAGCTGGATACCCTCGCCAGATGCCCTTATCAACAAAAGACGCTGTCAGGAATTCGATCTTCTCCTTATAATGCTTGGCACTAGCCTGTCCCACTAGAGTGTCACTCTTTTTCACATGGGGCTGACAGATGTATTATTTTTAGTCAGATTTTTTTTTTTTTTACATTTCAGAGCGTGATGTAATGTTTCTCCCGTCAAAGTGTCTGCTGTTGGAGAAAACAGGTTCCAGAGTTCCAGTCTGGTATGAAATCATCTCACACAAAAGAGAGACAAAAAAAAACTAAAAAAGAATCCGCAGGCTATAAAAGTGTCGTCGTTGCGGTCCGCAGACACGACAGGGAAGCGGTTTAAAAGAGAACGGGGCAAAGGGATTTGTGAGGCGGCCAAGCCGCACGGAGCGTGGGGGCAGGCGTTAATGACTACAGGGAGACCGCAAAGTGCACTGGCAGGATCCACGGGTGAGACACCAGGCTAGGGGGATGACGGAACAGCACAAAACACCCTTGTTGTTGTATCAGGAAGCACATGGCATGGGGGCATTGGGCAGCTGCAGAAAATGTATCATTGGCCTGCGAAGACACAGGGGAACAGTCAGCCATCTGAGCAAGGGCTGGGTTGATTTAGTCAGAGCCCCCACTGCACCCTTGTTTTTAATTACAGCCTGCACTCTATCACAGCCATCTGACCAGAACCAGAAAGCACAGTAATTTACACAATGGTGCCAGTATCGGAGCCCTGCGCACAACTTCTAAAATTACCAGAGTGTTCCCAACCTCCCCCAGAGACCAAAGGGAACTGTCAGCTGCAGTCAGAGGAAATCTTGCAGGCTGGCCGAACAATTAGAACAGTGGCGGCTGCTTGCTGGTAGAAGGCTGCCAAGTGACAAAGCTAGAGCAGCTTGTTGTCCTCTAACCCATCATTACTCTGACCTAGGAAAACCCAGGTCTCTGTGCAGTGGAGCACAAGAGAACATAACAACTGAGGGACATTAACTTATCCATCCATAGACTGATCCATCTCTCTGTCTGTTGGATGAAGGTATCATTTACTAAATCCAGCATCCTGCGACCCGATTGGGATGGGAGAGTCACTTTCCCCGTGGTTGCAGATTGTAGTGATCTGGGCGGTACATACGGGTCGAAGAGCGATTGTAGGTATGAGGAGGATGTCCCATTCACTGTCCTGTATGCCAGCACCAAGGTTTTGAACTTGATGCGAATGATAACAGGAAGCCAGTGAACTCAGGTGAAGAGAGGTGTGAAAAGACTACATTTAAGGAAGTTGTGGTCATGCAGCTGCATTCTGGATCAGCTGCAGGGCTTTCTGATGGCACAGGCAGGAAGACAAGCAAAGAGGGAGTGACAGAAGTCCAGGCATGAGAGGACCAGGGCCTGAACTAGGAGCTGATTAGCGTGTAGGAGTGACTAAATAAGGTCAGAGGTCAGTAGTCAGAGGTTTGCAGCTTTGGGTGTTTGTGGAACAACAGAACCAACAGTTACAAAATTAAGACAGTTAATAGATAAGATTCAGTCAGAACTTTTACTTTAAACCTCTGTTTGGCTTGTTTACCCTACATTTTGAGGTTAACATTGCTGATAATGGTAAGCACATTAATCTTACGATCTCTTTGGGGACTATCCATGTTTATATTTCTGTTTCTTACAGAGACGTACTGGGGGTATTCCAGAAAGCGGGATTAGCAAGTAATCGAGATCTTTTTAGAGAGAATTTGAAGAAATCTCCAAAGTTGGAGTTCCACAACCAAAATCAAAGTAATCTCATATTACCCATCCTTCAAAGCTAACCTTCTATCTATCTATCTGGTTAAGCCTGACCAAGCATAAAAACACATGGTGTTTTCAGTCCCTTAGTCATCATGGCCTGTCAGTTTCAGAAAATCCTATTGACATAGGTGCTCACTTTATTTGACAAGAATGAATTGAAAGAATTATTAGGCCTCTAATACAGTAGGTGTATTGTCTCATTCAGAACATGTTTATGAGCATTATCATTTTTCAGCACAGCTGATCGTTCATCTCACCAACCTACTTGAACTAAAAACATTTGTTTTTGCATGTTGCAGATTTGCACTCATTCCCTTACAGACATTGTTTACTTCCCTATGTTTTTTTTTTGCCGAAGGCAGCTTTCTTTATGATATTTGTGATACACAACATGTCGCGGTATGCGGAGCCATTGGAAGAGTGTGCCTTGCATTAAAGCACTTTTTGCACATTTTTGTTTCGCTACCTGGCCATAAATCCATAGATACCATTAAACAGGAATCATTGGTAGCCTCCTGTATCCTACAATCCATGTATATTTCAAGGTTTTTGTTAATCTTCTACTCCGCATGTATAAATGATAAAATTCAATGCATTCCTCAAGATTTCCAAATGTGATTGGGTACATTGATGGAACCCATATTCCCATTAAAGCTCCCCCTGGGTCCAATGAGTCAGATTTCGTGAACAGGAAATCCTTTTAGACCCTAATATGTATGGGTACCAACTGAATCTTTGGTGTTTTAACCCTTACAAAGTCAAACCCTCATTCAAGTCACTGTCCTTTCCTTCACTGGCCAGTGGTGAAGGCCCTCATCCTGTCCTCCTCTGCTCCAGTTTTTTCTTCCATTGGCTACTGGGTAAAAGTTCAGTTATATTGCTCTTGATTATTCCAGTAGTTAGACATTTAAAGTGGTGCTTCTTTGGGAGCTATAAAGGCAAGTCATCACTTGAGGACCTGACAATTTTGAATAATATTCTCACACTTGACTTAAATTTGTCAAGTTCACTTGATACCCCCAGGGTTACAACAGAACAAAAGGCATAGAAAAAAAATCATTTCAGTATGCTATTGAAAAGCACACACTTTTCCATGAAATATGTCTCTTTCAAGATAATTATTTTAACAGCCCTCACAAATAAAACTGGGCGATTTTGGAGAACATTTTAAAACACAAGTTGAAGAAATGTTTGGTGAATTACATGCATTAAATTCATTACAAATATTAAAATAATTATCTTGAAAGAGACATATTTCATTGAAAAATGTACCCATTTGCTCTGTCAGCAATTTTTTTATAAAGTCTGTTCATTTTCCTTTGCCGTCGCTGAAGTATTGCTTTTTTGAAAATATGTGAAAGTACTTTATATGCTCTCATAATGGTTTCTAAAAGTAAGGCGGACGCTGTTTTGGTTTGGTGTTGGAATCCACGATTAATCTTTTTTTTTGTGATTGACAGGTGACAGCTTAATAAATACCATATAGATGCACCTGTTTTCAAATCAACCTCTCCAAGTTTGACTTAACTTGATTACTTAAATTGCAATAAGCCTTTGTGGAACCAAAACATCCTGAATTGTCACATCTCACTTAGTCAAACTGGAGTTCAGGCTATGGTTTAGGACTTCTTAAATCACCTTTCTGGGATACCTCCCCGTAAAAGGAGTCAATAGTAAATAGTAACATCACCTCATGACTCAGAGTGTGCAAGAGTCATTATAGTTTCCTGTTCCTGGGGTATGGGTCTTAACTTGGCTTATTGGGCAAATAGCTTTCTAAGAAGTGAACTGTATGCAAAGTGATCCAGGGGGAGTCTGCTTTGCATCTCAGCAGGGGTTAGCCCCAGTGCCGAACACACAATTATTATTTGTTCCAGTCTGATGTCAGTTGAATATAAATGCAAATCATTTTTTTTCCTGTGAGGTTATATTTACATTTTCTGTTGAATTTGCTTGGGTGTAATTTTCTTGCCTTGCTAAGAAGTGGCATGAGAAATGGTCTACTGAACTCAGGCCTCGATGCGTTGATTCTTGTGATTCCGTTTGACCGAGGAAATCTTTGGCAGTGCTTATTGAATGCAGCACATAAACGAAACACTTGAGCCTGAGAGAGAGAGAGAGAGAGAGAGAGAGAGAGAGAGAGAGAGAGAGAGAGAGAGAGAGAGAGAGAGGGAGACAGAGAGTCAGTGAGAAAATGTGGGATGGAGGGTGTGGGAAGTGAGGGGTAGAAGGAGGAAGGAGGCGAAAGAGCAAAGGAGAGGGAGCGGAGTGAGGGGTAGTGCGTCTGGGCCAGGGCCAGAAGGGTCTTGTGATTCCGGGGTGGCAGTGGGAGGCCGGGGCACTGAGACACATCGGGCCTTTGAGGCCTGTTCAGGCGAGAGACGGAGCAGAAAAGACGCTCACACTACATATGAATACAGAACATGCCCAGCGCTGACCTTTATCGCACAAAAAAAAAAAAAACTTGTTTTTTACCTCCCGGCTGGATCCATTCAATTACACAGAGAAACTGCAATCTTGTGGAAGTAAGAAATGAGCAGCGATAAAAGCGGGCTACGTGGTCTGGCGGGCTGTAGCTTTGGCACCATTTTAGCCCCCAAAAAAGGATACACAAAAGACAGATTACGCTGTACTCTGTATTAATCAAACCCTCCCACCCCTACCCACCCCCCCACCTCCCAGACAGCCATGGGAACGGGCTCATGTGCTGGTGGTCGTACCAGCTGGCCAGCAAGAGCACTGTATCTCACACAGTACACAGAGCAAATTCATTTGGAATGCGCCTTAGGGGTGAGTAATGTCTTTCTCTGCTCCGGGGCAGACAAAAAAGAGGCTTTCCAGTAACAGCCGCCCCTGGTCATGCAGCAGACCTCTCACTGCCCCCGGCGTCTGTTAAATTGCACTGTGGTATAGACAGACTTTCAAACTCACACACTGGTGTAAAGCACTGCAAAGGTGTGATGGGCTAAGTGGATGTGATGCCTGCGCTGTTGAGCTTAGCAGCCGGCCAGAGCTCTGCAGTTCATCTTCCTCTGTGAGCGGAGAGACTGGCAGCCCCTTACCCGGGGCAAATTACATAATCAGCGCTCTCTATAATGTTCACTTATATGCCTGGTTGGGTGGTACAGCAGTAGCAGTTCAGCAAATAAGAGCACCGTCTGACCAGAAAATCAGTCCCCGGGTCCCAAACCATTACTCCACCATTCTCAGGGCTCAGTGCTCAGAGGACGTGAGTGATTACAGTCCCCGTCCGAGAAGCATGCGCTTCACTGTAAGCCAATATCCTGTTCTGCTGGTCTGTACTGATGCAGCTCTGCGTTTTTGCCTGCTGAAAATCACCAGTTGGCCATCATGACAGAACGAGAGAAAGAAAAAAATTTGAACTGAGTTCAATGAGCTGCAGAGTGCAGCTGTCTCTGAGGGGGATGTCGCCGATGAAGTGGCCGCATCCGGTTTCCCTTATAAAACTACTGCGGGATCACAGGGCTCCCTGGGTGCACAAAATGAGGTGAGGAGGTCCCTCAGGGAACTCCCTGTCTACTGCGTCTGGGCTGAAATGAGACGGGAGGTGGGTGAGTAGATTGCTTGGGGAGTACAGGAGTTTCAGGGAGGCTGAAAGCCTTAACTTGCGGAAAACGTATCCACTTACAGAAAGTGCAATCAATACAGGAAGAGAGAGACAGACAAAAGATGAGTACTGGTAGATATGCTTAAAGACACTCTGTCTTTACATTACATTACATTACATTCATTTAGCAGACGCTCTTATCCAGAGCGACTTCCAGCACAACTGAACATAAGTGTACCCATTCATCTTTAAATGCCCATGTATACAGATGCACCACTTTGTTGTGGTTCTCCATACTGCATCATCGTGTAGTGTTGGCATTCAAATTTGGCTCTATGGTAATGATATAGTAATGAATTTTCCCCTTAAGCTACTGTCGGTGTACAAACTGACCACTAGGTGGCATCTGTAAACACACACACTACTGTAACATGACCATCTCTATTTAGCTACAGGAAAAAATATCTCTAAATGAATCAAGAATTAAACATTTGCTACATTGGGAAATTCATTGGATACATTTGGAGGTGCTTACATCTTAAAGCTAATCAAGTGTAACTGTATTGCTACCAACAGATAGCATGCTCTGATATGGGGGGCAGTGTACTGTAGTGGTAAGGAGCAGGGCTTGTAACCAAAAGTTTGCTGGTTTGATCCCACACTGGGGCACTTACCCTAGAATTGCCTCAGTCAATATCCAGCTGTATATCCAAAGGCAAAACTTGTGTAGATAATGCAAGCGTCAAGACCATCTTGAACACACAACTCTATTGATACTGTCAGCTACTGTGATTAGCGAGCTATGTTTTTCCTCTTTGTTTGCTCTTTTCCAGAGAACTTACATAGCAGGATATTTACTGTGGAAATTCTGGATCTTGCCCAAGCGTACAACTGTAGTGCCCCAGCGGGGACTCGAACCAACAACCTTTCAGTTACGAGCCCCGCTATTTACTACTATGCCACACATGTTGACAGTACTGCCATTGTAATGATCCACGCTATTATTATATTAGATAAAAATTGCAGGATAGAAATTAACATCAGTCAGTTACAGATTCTGTCTTTTCTGTTGTTTTATTCACCTTTTGAGAGCTCCTTCCAAATGAAATTTGAGGAAGCAGCAATGTGAGTGACTTTTGCGATTGCACGTGTATAGGCGGTGCATGGGTTTATATTATTTTCTGCTACGTGTGGACGGAATCAGCAATCCAAGCTTCATCAGTTGACGATGTCATTGTTAACAACTAGGCAAGCGGAGAAATATATCAGCGCACAAAGGAAGCCACCCACGTGAGAACTCTCAGAAAAATACGTAATACCACTGCAGCGCTAATTCACCGCATCTTGGTAGCTGCTAATGACGCGCCATTAACAGAGGTTTGTTTTTATAGCCTACCTCACCATTCCGAGTAGGCTTCCCAGGTAAACGCTTACGTGGCGCCGTGCCTTCGCATCCGGCATGGACTTGATAATATAATGGGAATCAGCAGTTGTCAGTGTTATTTTTTTTCGAACGCCACCAGTTCATCTTGGATGGGTAGATTATACCAGATGAAAACATATAAAACACAGGCTACATTTGCATGGCAGTGGAAAGAAAGCGCATGTGTTCATTGGCATGTGTTGCAAGGACTGTTAACGAGAAAACTGACTAGATTCTGTGGGCCACCGCCGTGAGTTTTGTTGTCACTGAAAAGTAAAACAGACCGACTCACAGGGCACTTACATTAGTAACATTAATTGAACTGTGAATGGCTATGTACAAATATAATGGTTGAAACAGAAGTACGGAGTGTGCCCGCATTTGAACACTGCTCTGTAACGGTAACATGAAAAAATAACCATGTCTCATCAGGCTGTTACGTTAGGTAGCTTGTTCATTAGCTAGCTAGCTAGCTGGCTACTCCAGCAGCGTAAGGTTAACAATTTAATGAACCAGGCTCGGTTCTCTTAAGAAAGCAATTCAACAATTCAAGGTTTTTGGCTCTTACAGAATTTGGCTGTGGTGTTCAACTTAAACAATTGTTGATTGAGAATATTTTCTGCAGTATGTTACCTATAATAGGTAGTCTAAATGGATAGGATGAGCTTTGTGTTGGCTATAGGCAAAAACAGTACACATGCATGTACTGAACATTTCTTCTCACCCTCATTTATATGCCTGCCAACTAGGTTATATTTATCTTTAATTTAATGCACATCCTGTTTTCTTGCAGGCTTTGTTCATGTGTAATGCGAATTCTTAATCAGTGCAACATGGATGAACAGGACATTACAAAGAAAAGTCAAAATTAATATTGTTACTGCCACCACTGCCAATATTGTTAAATATTGACATACAAACTACAATGTGTAGGCCAAGTTAGGAAATCAAAACAGTGCTCACACCCATTATGAAACAAAAGTACTAGGATGATCATGTAATTTTCTGCAGATTAATTTATCTCTCTGCTGTCTCTCCATTTCAGACATTTACATTTATTCATTTGGCAGATGCTTTTATTCAAAGCAACTTATAAGTGAGGTACAGTTCAACACAAGCGAAAAACCATACGGAGTCAACAGTATTAGAATCACTGCATGACCAGGTTTCAATGGCTGGTCAGGCAAGGTACAAACTAGCAGGTAAAGCTAAACCATGAGAGTTAAACCATGAGATTACATTTTTTTTTATAGTGTAGTAGGAGACAGTTTGAGACATGAGAAGTTCCTTTAGGTGGTAGTGTGTCAGGTGCTCAGGTGGGAGCAGAAGAGCTGTGTCTTCAGATATTTCTTGAAGACAGAGATCACAAACAGTGCTTAACGCTAATGGGAAAGATCATGGCAAGAAAGGGTGCGAGTTCATAATGTGCAGTGTTAAATTGCTACTCAATGTAAGATTTTTTTAACTGTATCAATCAGCACTGTAAGCACTATGATTTCAATGGGATTTCCAAAGGCCACCCCTTCCGCCAAGTCACTGAAATGATGACAGTGAAGTGTGTCAAAAATGCGCTTTGCAGAAACACCCTTCCCCTCTGTCTGCAAGTACGATGTATACGGTATGGTACTGCATTTGTGTCATGGCCAGTGAACTATAGATTCGTTCACTCGCTCGCTTGGATTGGGAGGCTGCCTTATTCTCAATACGTACGAATCTGACTTGCGTAAAATGGGTATTTTCTCCCTCTTATGGAAACCAAGAGAACTGCAATGCCAATGAATATTCATTAGCTCATCGGCAGTAGCAGCATGAGAGGCAACAGTTTCTCCTACACTAGCTTTGAGAATTTAATAAATTAAAAAAATGTAATCACAAGTTACCTGACAAATGTCCCAGTTTCCTCGGGAGATATTGTATGAATATATAAAAGGAAGTTATGAAAATCAGTGGCACAAAATCAAAAGTAAGATTTTTTTTAAAAAAGCGTCATTTTTTATATTCAGAGACCAATTTATGAGATGCAAAATCCATTGTCCTATTCCCCAGAGACGCGCTGCCTCAAGTCATCCCTGAGATAATGCCCTTTAATGCACATCTCAAAACAAAACCAGACCAATGCACCACACAGACACACGCGCATTTCAGAAACGTGAGTAATAACTTTTTCTCTGTCCAGCGGTGTTATCGCACTCATCTCTCACCATCTCTTCACTCCAAACCAGAGTGTGAAACCAAGTCAGAAAGGCAGCACTGATTGTGCTATTGCATCCCTTTTTTTTGCATTCCAAGGAAGTCAACTAACAATAGCCCGCAGCCTGTTCTTGCCTCAGCCAATGACAAAGCTGTCTGAGGGCACCAGGATGTGAGGCACAGCGGCAGCAGCAAGCAGCAGAGCAGGAGGGAGGGAGAGAGAGAGGGAGAGGGAGGGAGAGAGGGAGAGGGCGCTGGTGCAAGCCAGGAGCCACATGCGCTGAGCTGAGCTCACCGGCAGGCCACTGCTGCAGTTTCCAGTGCTGAGTCTGAGGTCTAAGCCGGACGGAGTTGGGCGGGGGGGGTTGGTGGTGGTGTCGGAGGAGGTGGGAGCCGGACAAGGGGGGGTGAGGATCAGCTGGGAGGAAATAGCAGGCAGATGAGAGGCGGCAGCAGGGGTCAGAGCGCACCGGAGGTACAGATAAACGTGGGGGACGGGCTGCCTTTCTGTGAGGGAGAGCCGTCTGTAACGTGAGACCTGCCTGCCGGGCCACACAGCGTGAGCTCCACACTGCATCGGAAAGGTAAGACGGTTCATTAAGAGGTACTCAGGGGAGCGTGAACCGGGCGCATCCTGGATGCGGGTGCAAGTTTGAGGTTTACTGCAGAGCAGGCCGTCTGCTCAGCTCTTACACTCTGACAGCAGCAGCGTAGCGTAGCGTAGCGATTAAGGAGGAGGACTCGTAACCGAAAGGTTGCAGGTTCGATTCCCCACTGGGGCACTGCTGCTGTACCCTTGGGCAAGGAAGTCAACCCATATTTGCCTCAGTAAATATCTAGCTGTATAAATGGATAACATTGTAAAAAACGGTAACCAATGTAAGTCATGCTGGATAAGAGCTAAATGCCAATAATGTAATGTAATGACAGAGTAGAGGCAGATAAGGATAAGATAAGGAATACCCCTGGAGGTTAAAGAGACCAGTAGAGGGGTAAAGCTGCAGAATTCACAGAATGACAAGGCATTGTAAATAGAACAGTTACATTGAGCAGTTCCGCTGGGTTGTGTATGAGCAACAACACATGAATCGAATATCCCCATGCAGAGAACTCAATGCCAGCGCCTCAGGCTAGACTCTGCTGCTCAACATTGTGCCTTTGTTTTGAGAATTAAACAGCCACTGTGGGCATGGTCTGTTGCATCAGAACCTGTGAAGGAAATTGAGATACAGGGCTGGATGTGATTTGACACAGCAGGGACGGCTTCGGAGGGATCTGTATTCCAGAGCGTTTTTTGGAGAGGCTGGATGATGGGTTTCTGGGCAGCGTATGGAATGAAGATTAGATCCCAGCATCTGTCACGGGGCTTTATGAGGGAAAAGGGGGTTGGGGGTTGCAGTGACGGCTCTCTGCGCAAGTGATGTTTTAGCAAGATCGATGTTGTGCCACTTCTTTCCAGTTAATGAAACAAAGTGATTAGCCGCTCCCCCCACCTCCCGGGGGGCATGACTGCTCGCTTGTTTCAGCGGGGGCCGTATCTGGTCCCAGCAGACGGACAATGCAGGCAGTGTAACGGCACTGTGACTTTGCGTGTCTCCCTTTGCGTGCGCAGAGAGAGAGAGAGAGCGTTTTCGACAATACCCGAACGGAGTCCTGGTCGTGATGTCATCCCACGAGAGCGCTCGATTAGATTGGTCCGACAAGATTGGCTGTGAATCTTCCTCGGCTATTGCCGCTTCCTGCCTTGCCGTTTCTTCTCAATGGGGGTCATTGAGTGTGGCCTCTGTTGGGCTGGGCCGGGCCTGTCCTTCTCCAACCACGACCACAATAGGCCATTCTGACAGGGGAAAAGAATTTAACCTCTGTTAATGTACTCCTCCAAAGAGCAGCTCTTTGTAATGTTGTGCAACAGAGATAATTGCGGGGGGTGGGTGTGGCAGGTTTTCATTTTACAGATTTTTTTTTGGTTTTGTTTAATTAAGTAAACCACTTCCGTTCTCTGTGAGGCCCTGGCCTCTCAACTCATGTAGGCTAATGTTTTACTGCAGCCAAGGCAGAGAGAAATATAAACAGTGGCTCTTTTAAACAAGATTCATCTGCATGTTGCACGATTTAATCACTGCACAGGGGCTGATGAAGAGGGACAGATGCTGGCTGGCATTTTTAACCCAATGTCTTGATTGATTGTTTTATTAAGAGGACTTGTTTAGCTAACCACTCCCCCTCACTCACACACATGATAAGAAAAGAGACTTCCCCTGGTCTCCTCCCATGGTGTCAAAACACAAACAGACTCTGTTTTTTCTGGAACACGGGGGTGGATCATGGTGATTTTGACTGCAAACAGCATGTTTCCATCTGGAATGCTGAGAGTGTGTCAAAGTTTTGACAGTTTCTCCTGTGTATGAAGGATTTTCATGGACCTCAGAGAGATTACTGTGCACATCTGGATCGTTTTCTCACAAGAGGCTTCCTGTCCCTGTGTAACTGTATTACTTTCTCTCCCCTCTGTAGCTATCCTTTGGCTTCTATGAAAGATTGTTGCTTCATTCAGTTTGACCTGAATAATCTTTTCCGATGTGTTGTCATGATAGGATGTTACAGCGACTACATGGCGGCTTTAAAATGTCCCCATTGTAAACTAAGCTCAGCCTTCCTACCTCTTGGTGTCCCCCCCACAGATGTCATGGCGTCCGACATACCGAAGCTCCAAGTTTCGAAATGTTTACGGCAAGGTCGGGAGCCGGGAGCACTGCTTCGAAGGCATCCCCATCACCAAAAATGTCCATGACAACCACTTTTGCGCCGTCAACACCAAGTACCTGGCCATCATCACGGAGAGCGCGGGCGGAGGGTCCTTCCTCGTCATCCCGATCACCCAGGTAACTCCAGCCTCCGGCGTCAGGAAATGCCTGGATTTCTGGATTAAAGCCATAACAGAATTATGTCAGAATTATGGAACATGGCACTGATTGTGGGTGTCAAAAACCACAGATATTCTATTTACGGAACAGGAATTTAGATCTACATCCCCTCTGTCAATCTATGGTACCACGTCAAAAAGGGTCCAGTGGTAACAGAACATTTCAATGCAAAATGCTTTTCTCTGGATGTTTTTCTGATCCACACTCTATCACAGATATCCATGAAAAGGCAGCAGATTAGAGCTCATTTAGGTTAAACAATAGTATTTACAATGTTAAGCACACCAGGCTTCTGTATCTATTCAATAAATACAGTATCTCAATAGCATACAATATACCATAACACACATTCTAAAATGGGCCTGTAAGTCATATTTCTCCCGTGCAAAGCATATATAACATCATATGGACATTGTATCAGGCTGTGAAAAGAACTGCTGTGCCAGGATTGCAGTAAAGCTGTATGGTTGGACAGCATACAACTTCAGATTCTATAAAGACGTACAAAAAGTACCCAGAATAGTGCAGAGATTAATACCTAAATTTCCTCAATGATGCGAGATAATGGCACTCTCTACAGTAATGGAAATTGTGAGATATTAAGGTGCTTTCATAAGCCTTGGCCAAAAACAGTAATATCTTCTACAGACTCTTGGTGAAAACAATCCTGATTTGTTACTTCAAAAATGCCTCCCATGTAAACATTCATGCACTGGAAACAAAAGGATAGAATTTACTATGTGTAGCCATTCTAGAATGGACTCAAAATTCTACGCAGAGGTCATGACCCATTTCAGGACGACTTTCCAGCACCTTCTGAGCACAGCTCTGAAGCAACGGAAAAACTTCTTTCATAGATCATGTGTGGTGATTAAATTCCTCTCTTTCTAGGATAGCTGATTAGCAACTGCAGTTCAGCATTTTTTTTGTGTGTATGATAGAGGGTGATCCAAATGCCACTGGCAATCCGTAACCCAATGCACTCTGTCTAATCAAATGAATATTGACAGAGGGCCTATATGCAAACAATCATCTAAATGATTCTGATTTACTGCGCAACACCTTGCATTCCTTACCTGTCCTGTTTGCCCAGGTTGACACTGTAAAGAGAACTGAGTTGATTAATTAAGAGTTAGACGTAGACACACACACACACACACAACACATATGCCATGCTCCAGAGATCCCACAGGCCTGGTTATAGCCTCTGCTATTCCTGGTGGTAGTCTTCATTATAGGCTGTAAGAATAAGAAATACCTGAATGCCATGTAGTTTAAAGTTCGACCTGGCCTGTTTAAAAGGCTCCTTGCAGCAAAGCCTGTTATCCTGACTGTAGGCCAAGTGCATTACCAAAGTGCAGTGTGCATTAATCTGGCCCTTAATGCCGTACACTGGCGCTTGATTTGAGTCAGCTGGAACCCGGTCGCCTCAGTTACAGAAATATAACGGGATACAGGCTTTGCTCTGCTGATCGATCACCAACACCCAATAGGTCACACGACGTTATGGGTGGTGCAGCTCCACAACCAATCAATACTTTCTGTGTTTTTGTTTTGACTTTTGTATTAGTGCTACCCCATCACAAAGGCCTATCCTTTGTGTCAGAAGTTGTAACAATGAGAGGGTTCCTTACAGTTAGGACTAAAGGACATCACTGTTAAGAGATGGGAATTTTAGCTTCCTTGCAGAACCTTTGGTTCTCTCCTTCTGCTCTCTTTAACTCCTATATCTATATATTTATGTATGTAATGTTATGTAGCTGTATGTAATATCTATTTTCTGTTTTTTTGTAACTCTTTAGTGACCTTCAAGGAGTGTTCATTCCGCTTGGCTGGGAGGAAATATCTAAAAATACCTCCACGTCACATGTGCGAGAGCGCGTCTTAAACATGGCGGCTTCGCCTTCTCTAATTAGGAGTGCCCCGCCCTACTTTCATGGTATGCTTTCTGTGTCGGGAACCTTTGTGGCTCCAAACAGCAGAGGCTCCGCTCTGGCAGGGGCATAGCACCAACGGGCCTGCAGGGGCTGCATGGTGCGAAAATAAATGATCCTTCTGGAGGCAGGGTTCTAATTAGGCAACGGGGTTCGAAATTAAAAGGCCGTCGCACACACGCAGTAATGGAAACATTTCTGTGGGGATTTCTTTGGTGAAATGTAGAATGTCTATAAAAAAAAATTTTTGAGAGGACAAAAGGAATCGAAAGAACAGTGTTGAATTGGACTTAATGGTTTGCTTCTGGGCTATGGTTAGCCATGAATGCGGGGCATACAAAGTGAAGTGTTATTTTTTTTTGATTTGCACGCCTCGCCACTGCTTCTGCAAAAAATTAAGTTCTTATGCAAGCTGTCTGGATTTTTGTGGTCAATGGAGGGGCTGTTCTGACAATTCCCTTTATTTCCTGCATGAAAGTGGACTTGAGAGACCAAGCTGTGCTGACTGACTGCTGATCCTCCCCTCTTTGTAGCTCTTCCATCCGTCCCTCCCTTTCCTCTCTCTCTCCGTCTCTTTTTAACTGACTCCCTCCTCCCCTCATTTCACTCACGTTGACTTCTTCCTCCTGCCCCTCAATCTCTCACACTGACTCCCTCCCCTCTTGTTCAGTCTCTCTCACACTAACTCCATCTCCTATCGCTCTGCCTCTCACACTGACTCACTCTCCCTTTGTTCAGTCTCTCACACTGACTCCCTCTCCCCCTGTTCTCTCTCACACTGACTCCTTCTCCCCCTGTTCTCTCTCTCACTGACTCTCCACTCCCTCAGTCCCACTCACACTGACACTCTGTCCCCTTGCACACTATCTGTCACACTGACTCCCTTTCCTCTCACTCACACTTTCACACACTGACACTTTCTCGCTCAGTCTAACGCACTGACTCCCTCTCTCCTTGTTCAGTCTCTCTCACACTGACTCTCTCTTCTCTTGCTCATTCTTTCACGCTGACTCCCTCTCCCCTTGTTCAGCCTCTCCCACTGACTCCCTCTCCCTTGGTTCTCTCTCACACTGACACTCTGTCCTCTCACTCAGTCTCTGTCACACTGACCCCCTACCCTCCCATTCTGCACCCTTCACTCCTTGCTCTGACTCCCTCCTGTGCCCAGTGCGGGCACTGACTCCCGGTCACGGCCTATGGTCACACCCCCGGCAGCCTCGCTGGAGAACTTGGATCCGTCCTCAATAGAACTTTTGTCAACCGCTCTTCAAAGCCATTCAGTTTGTGTGTTTAGTCTGGGCATCTCGAATGCCCTTTATGTATTAATGAATTCATTTTTGTGGTGTCTGACATTGGCCCTGTTCCCAGGCATCTTGAAGGAGGAAGGAGTGAATAGTGACCATTCGATGCTCCTTTTCTTTCCTCTCATTTCATATTTTTGCCACCGCTGATCTGAACGCGGAACTGTCCTGCCAGTAAGAGCGCAGCTATTGCTGCCTGTCTGCCAAGCACAGTCGAGTAAACATCCGCTCTCTCATTCAAGTGTTGATGGTATCGGCACAAGGAGCAGTAAATATTCAATCACTCATGGCAGGCCTCTCCGTCTTCCATTCCTATTATTCTCCTAATGGTCTTGCTGCATAAACCGGTAACCTTGTGTTTGTCTCCATAAGAATGACTACAATAAAGTACCCAAAAAAATTGGTCAGGAGAACATTTAAATCATACAAATTTGATAACTTACAAAAAGACAACTTGTGGATAGAGGAATAAATAGGTACAGGAGTAAGTTTGCCATTATCTGTAACAGAGTTGCCTTTATGTACTACCGTAATTTTGTTAGTTATTTTGTGGTCATGGCAACCTGTCATTTCTGTGGCGTGTCGGTGACACAGGCAGACGGTGCATAATGTGAACTCTGTCTGGAAGTGTGTGACAGCAGGGCTTGAATCATAGAGTGGAAACTGCATGCTGTAACTATGACTTTATTGCCAAGGGGGGTGAAAAAACTGAAATGGAAAAAGGTATAAAAAAAACAGTACGCAATATGATGTAATAACAAGTGTCGGAAAACTCTGACTCTTTGCCTCACAAAGTGGTCACAGTCGCAAAGACAGACCAAGCTGGTATCCACTGAGGGTCTATATCCAAAAAACCAGGACACAAGCATCCATCTGTTCCCCCCTAAGCAGAGAGAGGGCCACATGGTCACCCAGAGAGAGAGAGAGAAAGAGAAGGGGAGGGGGGGAGATGGAGAGCTATAACAGCGGGATTTAGCCCTGCTCCTTGGTGGCCAGTGGCAGTGCTGAGGGCTTAGATAAGACAGTGCACTTCCCATCAGACAGGGACAGATCGACTGTCTCGTCTGAAACGTGTGCTTCACACCTTAATTCACACCGTAATTGACGGCTGGCTAGGCCGAGCAGAGATCCTGTTGTGGTAGGGGCGGCCGTTGTATTACCGCGCTGCACGGGAAGTACGCCACCAGCAGGGCTTATTATTAGATAAAGTGTTAATGAGCGTGCTCCGCCGCAGGTAGCTCACTCTGATTAAAACTAGCCTCCTGCATTTCCCTCATCTGCAGGTGTGGGGATCCAAGTATTCACATGCACACACACACATGTGCATTCACACACGCACACACACACACGTACACGCACACACACACACACACCTGTGTGCATGCACGCACATGCACACACCCACGACATAACGTGCACAGGCTGCAGAGAGTCAGAGACTGCCCAGTCAAGGACAGGTCTCACACTGCCCAGACTGCCCCGAATACACAGACTGACATCAGCCTTGGCACCGCAGCGTTCTTAGACAAATTATACATAATGTCAAAAGCCACCCAGCTTGGGTCTATGAAAAAAAGTACAGGGAAAATACAAGCAATTATACAACAGCATTTATTGACCAGTGACCACAGTGCTCTCTTTATACCCTGCGGTTCATTTTCAAATATTTAAAATTTAAAATCAATTTTGTTTCAAATCAGATAAACCCGCTTAATGATAATCATAAGGTAACTAATGGTGCTTTTGCAGAGAATGGTCCTTTAAGTACCTTTTTCAAAGGTAGTTTATGCATAAAAATGACGGTTAGACTGGCAGTGAATACTGCTCCAGTTTCCATGGAGAATCTATGCCCATGAACTTTTCTTATGGCATGTGCTCTTCATTGCCAGAAAAATGTGGCTAATTCTTCTGCATTGAAAAAGAGTTTAGAAAATGCAGCTTTGTGTTGGTATGAGTAGCACGGTTGCTGACCTTCTCCGTGGAAAGTGTCAATAGCCAGGCAACAATGAAGCAACTTGTTGGGGTCTGGAGATACAGCAGACAAAGGATTACCACTGTGTCGAATGAGTTTAACCTTCGGAGACTGGGAGGCAGGGGAAAGATATTAAGTACTGATCAGAGATTGCACACAGACAAGGACTCACACTGATTTAAGATCAGGGTGCTATACCTAAGTCATGGTCGTAGATCAGAGGTGGAACAGAGATAGTGGTGTTTCTGGGATATGGCACTCAACTGTTTTCTTCTCACAGCTTTAACTGAAAATAAAGTTTGGGAAAAAAAGGTCAATCTCTCTGTACTGGCCTCCCTGGACCATGTCACATGATTCAGTGGAGTGCATCTCAGGCTGAGATTCCTGTGTGGAGAAGCTTGTATCTAATGGAGCCTGTATGCACTGGAGCCTAAGTGCCTTGGAGGCTCTGCTGAATTGGCGTGGGTGACTCAGCAAAGCACAGCCAGGACCTGTAGTTCAGCCAAATCAATAGCAGGCAACATACTGTGAAAAACCCTGCCCAATGCAGCATATAGTCTCTCTCTCTCATTTCTCATTGGGACTAATGGGAGTCCTTTTTCCCCGAACAAGCAGAACAGAATTGCTGTGGCAGGAACAGAATAAGGTTGGAAGATTGTCTTTGTTAAAATGAGCAGAAGTGGCCGAGGAGAGCTACTTTCGTAATGTGAGGTGTATTTAGTTTAATTGTTAAGTATGGAGAAGATCTTTAGACAAAAAGTAGATATTTTGCAATAATTCCTGTGTCTTCCCCCCTAACAGTATTAAGAGGGAAAAAAACAGGTTGTCACGCTATGTCCTGGTACATGGCATGATGAGGACATAATAGTGATAACTCATTAAAAAAGATGAATGCTTCTAAGGTCACTGTCTGCATTATACATACAGTACCATTAAAATTTTGGACTCAACTTTTATTCTTTACTTTTACTATTTTTCACAGTTCAGAATATTAGTAAAGACGGTAAAGAAATAACAAAAATGGAATTAAGCAGTGACCAAAAAAGTGTTATAAGCAAAACAAAACTCTTATATTTTAGATTTTTCAAAATAGCGAAAAAATACATTTTAAAACTATTTTTTCTTTGAAAAGAAATTCATACATCATGAATCATCTTCGCTATTTATATTTGTCAAATATAAAATTTTCAAGCATTTAAGCATAAGTGTTTACATCAAAATTTATTTAAATGCATGTATTCCCTTATCTTCATCAGTTGTGTCCAAATTTTTGACACTGTATGTGGTAATTCTGGACATGTTAAATACAATAAAAGATGTTTCTTATGCTTAGGCATATACTTCACTGCTAAACCAGCACACACCAGTGCTGCTCATGGCATGAGTGGCTCTTGTAACACACTGTGGGCTGCAGGTGCTTCCGAGATGTTGATCTTTACAATTAGATGGAACCACTGCATCCTTACCTCTCTTCACATGTTCAGGAAATAACGGGCACACAGGGACGGTGGAGTGGGTCGTGAGAGGGTGGTTCTCTTTCACTCTCACTCCTGCAGTCTCAGCCAGACAGGAAAGCTTCACCCTTACCCCCCGCCCCCCAACCCATCCTCCAAAAAGACATAATGCAAAAAGACTTCACAGAGGAAATCACTCACTCAGAGAAGATTCCCACTGAAATCCTCCTGTTGAGTCACTTCCTGTCTGGCCTGTAGCCATTCTGTCCTGCTCTGTGCTGTGCCTGAAACCGGGTGTCCATGTGTGTGCATCATGTGTGTATATGTACACGTGTGTGTGTGTGTGTGTTTGTGCGCGTGTGTGCATGTGCATGTGCATTTGTGTGTGTATATGTGTGTATTTGCATATGCAAGCTCAGACTTCAATCACTTCATTGTCCTGTTTACACAGACGCGACACAGGGTCAGCTGGTTTTGGCACTGTGTTCCAGCATCTTTATCAAAAACAGAAGGAACTCTACGGCCAACTGTAGCATCTCGTCCCTCGAGACTGCAGAAATGACACACTCTATAAATTCAGAAACGCACTTACACACCGTACGCTGTCTGGCTTTGGTGTTATATATTCATGCCCACAGAGGCCAAGGGATAAATAGCCTCTCTCAGTGCAGGCCGGGGGTTGTTTGTTTGCTTCACAGTGCCGAAGGTTCTGTTGCTGTGCGTTGCTAAGCGTGAATGCGGCAGGAGCTACACTCCAAGGAGGGAACTCTCCGGAGGCAATGCCATTGTGTGGCAGTTGCTAGATGAGCTCATTCCTCTCCAATTAGTTTCTCTTGTTTTAAGCACTTGAGAGCCCCGCAAGGGTGCAGGGAGGGGTGCGTGCGACTGGTACAGGGTAGTATCGCATTCACACCATTAGCGGTCACATGACCCCCGCCCCTCTGGCCTTTGAATTCAGCCCTTTCTGGTATCAGACGCAAACAGACACAGGCAGCAAAGTAACAGACACAGACTAGTCTATGAGGCTCGGTTAGCATTTGTGGTGGGTGGCGGTTACACAATTCAGTGCCCTCCAGACCCGTCAGATCTGTGACATAGAGAGGCCTGTCACCTCCAATCAGCAAGATGGACGGCCTTGTATCGACGTGTGGGAGATCAGATTGGATTATCTTTTTTACTGTTGCCGTGGGTAACAGCGACAGGGTGACATGCTGAATTAATATGTTTCCCTGTCTTCTGTCCTGGCGTTCAAAAACTGTCAGCTGCGACTACGCTAATTATGCGTAACTGTGCTCCGAATTTTATGCACGTCCATCTTGGCGTGAAATCTGACAGCGCTTAGCCTGGATTGAGAAAGAGAGCGGGTCCGTAAATATTTTCACAGATAATGGCAAATTACCTTGGTTTGGGGTTAAACAACAAGGCTAAATTGTGTGGCTAGAAGTTTGTCATTAGAAATCTCAGCACGGTTGCCCTCAAGCCGGTGAATTTCAGACACTGGCTGATGGAGATAGCTAATACTAATGAGCTGCAGAGGGGTGTGTGATGTACAGGGAGGAAGACAACCTCTAAAGGTGTCTCTGTCTCTGTCTGCGGTCGTATGGTCTGCACTGACACTAGCACGCCTGTCTGTGACATGGAGAACGTTGACACACAGAGACGGAGTTTGGCACTTTTCCAGCATGCATGACCTCAGCTCTTGTGTCTTAGAGGAACACAGGAACTGAGAAGGAGGTCAGTGGATTGAGGGGGTATCAAACATTCATGCCATCGTGACCGACATTCGGAGGTTTCAGGGAAATGAACGGGTCTGCGACCTGTTGCACAGCGCCACCTGGTGGATAGAATTATGCACAGCAGTGAGTGTGTCACTCAGGTATTGGGAGCTAGGTTTATTTAAATGGTGCCTTTTCATCGCTGGCTTATGAAATATTAATTTCATTCTGTCAGGACTGTCATATTTGAATTCCCTGACTTCACAGTAGCCATACCCAATTACAAAGGGGTTTTCATAGGGTTGTGGTGATGCAGGGCTAGAGAAAGAGCAAACCTGATCCAAAATCAGCCTGTCAAATGGACTGTCAGCACCTGTATGAAGGGTCTGAAAAGAAGTTATCTTTGTTTTTCTATACTAACTTTTTTCTTAGAATTCCACTGCCATTGTTAAAACTTTCTCTGTATGCACTCTGTTCCTGGAATGATTGTTTGATTAGCTCCTCATGCTGAGTTTATATCTGTACTGTACATCCTAACTCAAATAAAGCACATCTGGGTATGTTTGCACAATTTACACATTGAGGTGTTATGGATACTGTGACCTAGTGACTGTGTGATATATGGTAGTGTATGTACTTGACTTCCGTTAGTTTTCTAGCCTGTCTAGTTTCAGGTTAGGACAAGCACAAGTTAAATTGTAGTAGTGCTTGAATGGTGTTGTGCTCACACTCACTGGTCTGGGAGTGTTGTTACCCCGGCCTGACACTGCATGGATATACTTCTATTCTATTTGTCCAGGAAGTCGCTCTGGATAAGAGTGTCTGTTAAATGAATGTAATGCATTCAAGGTGCCTTTTCTAACTGCTTTTAATCTTTCTCTTCTCTTTTTCCGCTCATCTTTCCAGACTGGGCGAATTGACCCCCACCATCCCAAGGTGTGTGGTCACCAGGGCAACGTGCTGGACATCAAGTGGAACCCCTTCATTGACAACATCATAGCCTCCTGTTCCGAGGACTCCTCTGTGAGTTACACAAACACACAGAACTCTTCTCTGTGGCACACACACACACACACACACGCACACACACACACACA